>JAJOZX010008585.1:127500-132500 GCA_023014485.1 Bathynomus jamesi | reverse complement strand
AATTAATCTTTATTTACTAACAGTAACATTTGTGTACCTATCTGTGATCATGCACCGAGTTAATCGTGATTTAACGCAGTGTTTACATCGGTGACTTGCCTAACGCCAACCTACCACAACGCGCCTCAGTCAGTGTCTTCTGGCTTCCTAGAGTACGCATATGTCCTTGTGGCTTCACATATCTTCGTCTTGTGATGAGTACAAATTTCTTAATTGTATACTATTTTACTGTAATAGAATAATACTGTGTGCGGTGGGGCGCGAGGTGGGAGGCAAGTCAGTGGTGGCAGGCAGTAGCAGCAGCAGCTACACCAACCAACCACCGAGTTAACTGTAAAATTGGGTTATCCATGATCATGGCCCGCCCTTCAATCACGGATAAATGAGTTAGTAATATTATCTACATAATATATATTATATATTATATATATATATTTCCTTTTCCCTGTGGTTGTTTGCTTATTAATAAGATCACGTGTTATTCTGTGATTTTAGTGCATATATATATATATATATATGCATTAAAATCACAGAATAACACGTGATCTTATTAATAAGCAAACAACCACAGGGAAAAGGAAAAGGAAAACGAAGTCCGAGCGCTTTCGTGATATATTCACATCTTCAGGAGAAATATCACGAAAGCGCTCGGACTTCGTGTTTCCTTTTCCCTGAGGTTGTTTGCTTATATATATATATATATATATATATATGTGTGTGTGTGTTTAGGCCTATACTTAAAATCTTCAGTTTCAATAGAGGAAATAACTCAAATAAGTGCAGAGTTATACATATATGTTATATACTGAGAAACCAAGAAAAAGAGGGCTTCACATGTACGCTAAAGAAATTAGTGAAATTTAAGCTGCTCATTGCCAATTCCTAAAAATTAGTGAAGAGCTTCATTTGTCCTTTATAAAAGGACAAACGAATTTCTTTCATTTCGTTATATGAAAAGAGATGGATTTGCTGCCATGTCAGACTCTCTCTCTGTCTGTCTGTTTGTCTGTCTGTCTCTGTCCCAAGTGGCTTATTAAATTTCATTTGTGTTTGGAGTAATTGTAAAGCGTATTTTTGAGTTTTGGAATTAAGGACATTTTTTACATGAGCGATCTCGTGTAATTGCTTCAACTAAGTTACAAGATTCATTGTCCATTAACCTTTTGCCAAAATAAATGTATGTAAGAATTGGTCTCTTAACAATGGCTATTCAAAAGTCTTTTGTCAATTTAAATTGCTTTACTGAATAGCAAATGTGTTGGAAAATCTTTTATAATATGGATTGTAATATATGATGCAAATTCACAAGGAAAAAGAAAAATGATTCCAAGGCCTTTCGTGTATTCAGAAGTACATCTCGGTCCCTCAGGGAATACTTCTGAATACACGAAAGCCTTGGAATCATTTTTCTTTTTCCTTGTGGATTTCCATCATTCATTCATTTCACGCGTTTAATTGTAAAATTCACCATATATATATATATATATATATAATGTTTCAGACCAACAAAGACCATAGGATGATAGGATCCACTCATGGCTGGTCTACCTAACTGTGTTCGTAATTGTGTATTGTGTATGTCCTCCGTGGTGGCGGAGGGGACCTACAATTTTACGTGGGTTCCGAACCACAAGAACATAAGAAATTTATGTAACAACTGCCTGTACATTCGCAACTACCAATTTTTGCAAAACTAAATAATTATCAATTTAAAACTAATTAATTATCGATTTAAAACTAAAGATAGAATCTCTGGATCCAGGGGATCAAGTCATAATAGACTACTATCCACAAATATGTTACACTCTATATCTATTTATAACCGACATGCAAATATTCAGATCCAAAGAATCCAGTCATTTTCATTACGGTATCCATCAATACTAGTACCTTGCCCAACGAAAAATAAGTCACGGTCCATATCGATTGCGGACCAAGTCAAAATTTACAACCAATATACATTACAATATATACTTAGGAGGAAAAGTGTAGGTGTGGCTGTAAGACTGTACAGTAATGTAGAAAGGTGTGTGCACCCATTTTTGGGTCTCCCATTTCAAGGTATTTGTGGGGCAAGTGAAGATCATGAGTTTTTTCAATACCTCACAGTACTATGGGGGGCACCGCTCGGCAGAGGAATCTCTTTAAATGGGGTGTGTAAGGACAGAGAGTTTCCCCTAACCCAAGATGCTGCCTCCCTATATCCCACAACATAAATTTCTTATGTTCTTGTGGTTCGGAACCCACGTAAAATTGTAGGTCCCCTCCGCCACCACGGAGGACATACACAATACAAGATTACGAACACAGTTAGGTAGACCAGCCATGAGTGGATCCTAGGGTCTTTGTTGGTCTGAAACATTATAACATTACATTATAACACTTGTGTCGAGCTGTGGGATCTATCACCACAAAGCCTTAATTTTACTACCTTAAACTATACCCAATCTATCAACATATGCGTCTAATCGATTTTTAAACATGTTTATAGACGTGCTACTAATTACTTCTACCGGCAAACTATTCCAGCTATTTACTATTCTATGCGTAAAAAAGTTTTTGGCAACTGCTGTCTCGAACCTTCTACTTGTCAACTTACACCCGTTATTTCTAGTCCTATTATATTGAGATATTTCGAAAAAGCTATCTCTATCTACGTTATCAAACCCATTCATAATTTTGAAAACCTGGATTAGATCACCCCTTAGCCTCCTAGTCTCGAGTGTTGTTAATTTTAACTCCTTAAGCCTATCCTCGTACGACTTTGACCTAAGCGACGGAATCATCTTAGTTGCTCGTCTTTGAACTCTTTCGATTTTGTCTATATCTTTGCGCATATGCGGATTCCAAAATTGGACCGCGTACTCCAAATGGGGTCTAACTAATAATTTATAAAGTGGAACTATAATACCGCGCGATTTGTACTCAAAATTTCGAGCTATAAAACCTAACACTTTGTTCGCCTTATTGACCGCTGCTGTACTTTGTTTCGCTACTTTTAAATCACCAGTGACTATAACTCCTAAATCTTTTTCCTGCTCTACGCTTGTTAAATCTTCCCTGACATACTATACGCAAAATTACCGTTAAGCGAACCTATATGCAAATTTTGCACTTATCAACGTTAAATCTCATTTGCCATGTGACCGACCAATCAACGATTTTATTCAGATCTTCCTGGATTTTACCTCTATCTTCGTCATTAATCGCCCTACCACCCAGCTTCGTGTCATCCGCAAACTTTGAAACTGTACTGACTAGGCCGACATCTAATCGTTAATATATATAAGAAAAAGCAAGGGGCCCAACACAGAACCCTGAGAACGCCACTCGCTACATTAGCCCAACACGACTCTTCTCCATCAACGACCACCCTCTGTTTCCTGCCTCGCAACCACTCTTCTAGCCAATTTATTACTACACCCCTGATTCCATGAGCATTAGTTTTTTTCAATAAGTCTTTTGTGCGGCACGGTGTCAAACGCTTTTTGAAAATCTAAATACACTACATCAACCGCCCGATGTCTATCGTAAACGTCAACCACGCTTTGGAAAAATTCTAAAAGATTAGTTAAGCATGATTTGTTTCGCCTTAAACCGTGCTGCGTATTTCTAACTAGTTTATGCACTTCTAATGTTCGACTATACGATCCCTAATTATTGATTCCAGTAGCTTACCTACAACAGACGTTAAACTGATTGGCCTATAATTTCCCGCCGCACCTTTATCGCCTTTCTTAAGATAGGTGTTACGTTTGCTAATTTGAAATTATCTGGTACGCACCCCTCAGAAATAGACGCATTAAAAATCTTTGTTAGCGGCACAACAATGCTATCTTTTAATTCTTTTAGTTGTATGGGATATATGGAATCCGGCCCGGTGATTTACGCGTTTTCATTTTATCAATATAGCTCATTACTTCCCCTTCACTAACCACGATATTATCCAAAATATTACCATTATCAAAGGTATTATGTCTATGACCGTAGGGATATTCGTTACATCTTCTATAGTAAAAACTGACGTAAAAATTCGTTTAGCAAGGTAGCCATTTCCTTGTTTTCAGAAACTAGATCTCCGTTTACATTTTTCAAAGGCCCCAAGACACTTTTTACTGGATATATATATATATATATGTGTGTGTGTTCTAAAATTACCTAGTCAATTTTTATATGAACGTAATATCTTAACAAAAATTATGCGATATTTCACAATTTTATTTCAAATATAGCAACAATGAAAGAGTAACAATAATTGTTTTTTTCAGATGTTCAAAGTGTCTTCCTTCAACTTCAACACATGTTCACAACACAATGTCCCACTACTGATCGACAGACATATAAAAGTTTACTAAGTAATTTTAGAACACGCTGTGTGTGTATTATATATATATATATATATATATATATATATATATATATATATTGTGTGTGTGTGTGTGTATATAGTTAACCAATTTAATGCATACCGTAAATCGGTACTATAATTATAATGATGATGATATGGTTAATTGATTGTTAATAATTGATTGTTAATGGTAAAACTGGGGTCACCAGATCTTTGCAGATCAAATAATGTTATTAATTAAGTTATTAATTAGGTTGATTGATAGAATGAGTTTTGTTCCTTTATTAAACAAAATAAATGATTTATGAATGAGACAGAAATATGTTGATTGTTTACAGTTGAAATAATAATGATTTCAATATTAATAACGCGCGAGGTAATTATTAGTCTTTATATAAAGTTAGGTGAATGACACCAGGCCTAATGGGGCCTGAACAAATGGTGTTCACATCGTGATGGCTTGCGTGTCACTGATGTTCCAAGAGGAGATCGAAGCGCGTCCAGAAATCCTTGTAACGAAGTTGAGGTGTGATGCCCTGAAGTAGTCCCGCGCTGTGACGTCATCTTAGTGTGCTTGTGTGACGTCATCTTGGTCATGTTTGTGTTGATGGAAACCGCTAAAGTATTTGAAATCGTCTCTACCACTCCAGTA
>JAJOZX010008585.1:60000-125000 GCA_023014485.1 Bathynomus jamesi | reverse complement strand
ACCCGAACGACTAGGACTAGACTGTAATGTCGTTCGTGCCCATCACCCCCTTCACCCGAGCGACTAGGACTAGACTGTAACGTCGTTCGTGCCCATCACCCCCTTCACCCGAGCGACTAGGACCAGACTGTAATGTCGCTCGTGCCCTCTGCCCCTCACCCCTGCCCGTGCGCTCTGTGCCTGCGCTCGTCTCAACCTCCACTCCTTCGTTGGGAACTTGTCGTCTTGCTTGTACGTCAGCAAGCATAGGAGAAGATGCCTGACGACGCTGGTGCCATCTCCCACTTGAGCGTAAAGCTCCCCGTCTTCTGGCCGGGTGATCCATTTATTTGGTTCCACCAAGTGGAATCACAATTCAACTTGGGAAGGATCACCACTAGCAGGACGAAATACGATCATGTTTTGTCCTCTCTACCAGCGAGCATCATCTCTGAAGTCCGTGACGTCATCGTATCTACTTCCACGAGTGAGGACCCGTACAACGATCTGAAGTCTGCCATCCTGTGCCGCACCACTGTCTCCGAGCGTGAGAAACTACATCAGTTAATCTCAAAAGAAGAACTTGGAGACCGTAAGCCCACTCAAATGCTGAGGGCTATGCAGTGCGCTCTAGGCGAACGCGCACAAACCTTCGATAAGGACATCTTTAGACAGTTGTTCTTGCAGAAACTTCCTCCATCAGCTCAGCGTGTCTTGGCCACTATGGATCCTGCTACTCCAGTTGATAAACTAGCAGAAACTGCCGACAAAGTAGTGGAGATTGACACAGCTCCGGTCAACAACGTGAACACACAATCGGAACTGGAGTTGAAAGTGAAAGAGTTAAGTCAACGACTCAACCACGTTTGTTCTCTGCTACAAAATCAACGGCAAAGAAGCCATTCTCGGTCAAGATTTACGAAGAGGCATCGTTCGAGTTCCGGGAAGATCTGCTTCTACCACGCCAAATTTGGAAAGAAGGCTAGGAAGTGCATCTCCCCTTGCAATTTTTCGTCGGAAAACCCCAGCAGCGAGTCCTAATGGCGTCTAGTACTCGCACTGCCAACCTGTTATTCATAAAGGACAGGAACTCTGGTGTCAATTTCTTGGTTGATACCGGAGCGTCAGTCAGTGTAATCCCTCAAAAATCTGGTCATACGCACTCGGAATCTCCGCCTCTATACGCTGCTAACGGTTCACGCATACCCACGTACGGTACTCAGTCGCGTGAACTAAACTTGGGCCTTCACCGATCCTTCAAGTGGATTTTCATCTGTGCTCAAGTGCGGCATCCATAATCGGCGCTGACTTCCTCCAGCATTCAAACTCCTGGTGGATCTTGACAAGCGACGCTTATGCGACCAGGCCACACTGCTTTCTGTTCTTGCCAAACAGGTTGCCCTTCCGGACGCCTCGAACTCTGCACTTTCCCTCGTTCCCCCTAATTCCATGTACCAGTGCCTTTTCCAACGATATCCAGGAATTCTTCAACCTATGCAGATGGGTGATACCATTAAGCACACCATTACCCATCACATTACAACAAAAGGTCCCCCTGTGTTTGCAAAACCCAGACGTCTTGCCCCGGACAAACTGAAAGCTGCCAAATCGGAATTCCAGCTTATGATAGATCTTGGGATAATAAGACCTTCCAAAAGCAGTTGGTCCTCTCCCCTACACCTGGTCCAGAAGAAGTCAGGAGACTGGAGACCATGTGGGGATTACCGATTTTTGAATTCGACAACCATCCCGGACCGATATCCGGTACCAAATGTCCAAGACTTTACTTCTCTTCTCCACGGCAAATCTATCTTCAGTAAAATAGATCTCGTTAAGGCTTTCCACCACATTCCCGTAGAGCCTTCGGATATTCCAAGACTGCAGTTTGTACACCATTTGGGTTATTCGAATTTGTGAAGATGCCGTTCGGGCTACGGAATGCTGCGCAAACCTTTCAGAGGTTTATAGATGAGGTCACCAGAGGCTTAGACTTTGTTTATGCCTACATCGATGATTTGCTTGTGGCCAGCTCAACGGAAGAGGAACATAAGGAACATCTTTCACTCCTCTTTCAACGCTTAGAACAATACGGTGTTACTATTAATGCATCTAAGTGTGTGTTTGCACAGCCAACCTTGGAATTTCTTGGTCACACGATTTCGCAGCACGGAATTACCCCCCTTCAGGACAAGTGTGAAGTGATAAAAAATTACCCTATGCCAAATAATCAGCGTGAGTTACGTCGGTTTCTAGGTTTGGTAAATTATTACCACAAGTTCATTAAAAACTGTGCCAGTGTTCTTGCTCCTCTACACGCTATGATCACACACAAACGCAAGGTAACGAAATTGGTATGGTGTAGCGATAGTTTACAGGCGTTCGACAATGCCAAAAATGCTATCAATAGTGCATTGTCTCTGTCATTTCCTATCAGTGATGCCCCCCTAACTCTGACGGTCGATGCATCAGATGTTGCGATCGGTGGTGTGTTGGAACAAACCATTAACGGTCAACAAGCACCCATCGCGTTTTACTCGAAAAAGCTGCAGCCAGCCCAAACGCGTTATAGTGCTTTCGGACGTGAACTTCTTGCTATTTACTTAAACGTGAAGCATTTTCAACATTTCCTTGAAGGCCGAGAGTTTTGTGTTTTTACCGACCACAAACCTTTGGTCACTGTCTTCAATAAAAACAGCTGTAACCACTCTCCCAGAGTCATCAGGCAACTCGATTATATCTCGCAATTTACCACAGATATCCGCCACATCAAAGGTGTCTTGAACACTCCAGCGGATGCACTTTCAAGAATAGAGATTACTTCTGTTACCCTCAGCTCTACACTGTGGAATGCTATTGCACAGGATCAAGATAAGGATACGGAACTACAAGACCTGCTCAGAGAAGACTCCACTCACTCACTTTCCCTCAAGAAAATGAGTATGCCAGGATTGTCTGTGCCCCTCTATTGCGACGTATCAACAGCTGCTATTCGCCCTTATGTCCCTCCATGTCACAGAAAAGCAGTCTTCACGGATCTTCATAACCCCTCCCATCCTGGTATCCGTGCTTCGCAACACCTGGTTACCTCTCGCTTTGTTTGGCCCTCGATGCGGAAGGATGTCAAACATTGGACCAAAACGTGCCTTGCCTGCCAGCGTGCCAAAGTCCAAAGACACACCAGGTCCCCCTTTGACGCATTTCCGCCCCCATCCCAGCGATTTGAGGTAATTCATGTAGACATTGTTGGCCCTCTTCCAGTGATTCAAGGCCAACGTTATCTGCTCACCTGTCTCGACCGCTTTTCCAGATGGCCTGAAGCCATTCCACTTCCTGATATCCAAGCGGAAACTGTTGCAAGAGCCTTTCTTCATGGATGGGTATCAAGATTTGGATTGCCGACAAAAGTCATCACTGACCAAGGTCGCCAATTTGAGTCTTCGCTTTGGAAGAAGTTTACCAGCTTGTTGGGTACAGTACATGCGCATACCTGTGCGTATCATCCGCAAGCTAACGGCCTCGTCGAACGCTTCCATCGCCAGCTGAAGTCATCCCTTATGTGTCACGAAGACTCCCATTGGATGGATAAGCTTCCACTCGTGTTGCTTGGTATTCGCTCTGCATTTAAGAGTGATCTGAAGACTACAGCGGCTGAACTAGTCTATGGAACAACACTGCGGCTACCAGGTGGCTACTTCACTGCAGGGGATAAGTCATGTGATCCTACGGAATTCGCTCAAACACTTTCCTCTCACATGCAGTCCCTTCAGCCTGTTCCCCCTCGATTGACTAGCCAACAGAACATCTTTATTTCCCCAGCCCTCCAGTCTTGCACCCACGTTTTCGTTCGTGTACCTGTCCCAAAACGGCCTCTCCAATGTCCATATGACGGACCCTATGAAGTTCTCCGACGTACGCGCAAATCATTTCTCATCCAGCGCGGTTCCAAGGTCGACAAGGTTTCTATCGATCGTCTTAAGCCTGCGTTTTTGGAATCAACCTTAAGCGAGGTACATGTAGCTACCAAAAAGGTCCAGCGGAAATCTGTGTCGTTCGGAACTCTTTGAACTTCCTCTCTGGTGGGGGAGTGTGTAGTGAATACTCTTATTTTAGTTTCAAGATAAATGTTAATTTTACAGTCTTGAATTTCGGAATAGTTATAAATTCATTTTAAATTAGTTACCCCATTATAATTCAATTGTGAACCACATTAATACTAATTTTATGTATACTATATTATTTTATTGTATGTAAACATAATTAATTATATATCACAATTGTCAGTTAATTATTTATATTCAAATATTTATTTTAATCTAATACCATGTCCATTTTACAAATAAACAATAGAAATCCAACGGTTATATTTTCCACCTTTGGTACTGTCGCAGTTTCGCCTAACGGACTCAATACGGCTAGTGAGATAATCACTGGTTGGCACTTAACTAGCGGCAGTGCTTATGGCTACATCATCCAGGTTAACCTATACCGGATAGATGCGCTACGGTCCCAAGCCGTAGCTTGCCTAGGCCAACGACGACGACGTAAACCAACAAGTGATTTATCTGATGATCTAACAGAAGTATCTGAAATATTAAAAGCTCAGTATGAATCATCTTTCAGTATCCCAAAAACTGACAAATTGATTTGCGATAGAAACGCGTTCTTTGAAGAAGAACCACAAGGGGAAAGTATAACGGATTTCGACTTCACGACGGATGATATTACACAAGCCATAGGGAAACTAAAAACACACTCAGCGGCAGGACCGGATAAATGGAATGCCACACTGATCAAAAACTGCAAGAATGCAATCGCTGAGCCCCTATACTGGATATGGAGACGATCATTAGACACGGGAGAAATACCGGGCATCCTGAAGAGCGCGAACATAGTCCCAATATATAAAGGAGGAGATCGATCCCAGGCCAAAAACTATAGGCCAGTGTCGCTTACATCTCATCTCACTAAAATATTTGAAAGAATAGTTAGACAGAAAATCTATGACTTTTTGGAAACTCAGAAAAAATTCAATGATAACCAACACGGGTTTCGATCAGGCAGATCATGCCTATCACATCTAATGGAACACTACAACAACATTATTGATTCACTTGAAAGTAATGAAAACTATGATGTACTGTACACAGACTTTGCTAAAGCGTTCGACAAGTGTGACCACGGAATCATAATACATAAACTGAAATATATGGGAATAACAGGAAAAGTAGGGAAATGGATATATAATTTCCTTAGTGAGCGGAGGCAAGTCGTTACAGTACAAGGAGTATCTTCATCAGAATCAGAGGTCCTCAGCTCAGTACCACAAGGAACAGTATTAGCTCCACTACTCTTCATAATCATGCTAACTGACATAGATGAGGACGTTACCAGAAACAGCACAGTAACATCCTTTGCGGATGACACAAAGATCAGTAGAAAAATAAGAAACCCAGAAGACATACTGTAGGATCTCTACAAACCGACATAAACAAAATCTACAAGTGGACTGAAGACAACAATATGAAGTTTAACACCGAGAAATTTCAGCTATTACGGTACGGAAAAAGAGAAGACCTAAAGTGCATGGAATATTATACCCCAAATGGACAGGAAATTCAGAGAAATTCCAGAGCAAAAGATTTAGGGGTTGTAATGACAGATGATGCGAAATTTGAAACACAAAATAAGATAGCAGTAAACAGAGCAAAGAGAATAACGGGTCAGATATTGAGAACCTTTAAACGAAGGGATAGGAATGTAATGATTCCTCTACTGAAAACCC
The DNA here is from genome assembly GCA_023014485.1 of Bathynomus jamesi. Lineage (NCBI taxonomy): Eukaryota > Metazoa > Arthropoda > Malacostraca > Isopoda > Cirolanidae > Bathynomus > Bathynomus jamesi. The sequence continues at coordinate 119,239 of JAJOZX010008585.1, read as the reverse complement.
TGATCATACCCAAATTAGAATACTGCTCGGTCCTAACTTCCCCATATAAAAAAGAAGACATTAGACAGCTGGAGGGGATCCAAAGAAGCTTCACAGCCAAGATCAATGGGTGCAAAGAACTAAATTACTGGGAAAGGTTACGAGAACTAGACCTATATTCACTGGAAAGGAGAAGAGAGAGATACACCATTATTTACACTTGGAAAATAATGGAGAAACTAGTCCCTAATCTTACTCTGAATCCCATAACTCCCCAAACAACGATGGAAAGTAGAAGCGGTAGACTGTGTCGTATTCCCAAATTGAAGGCGAGACATGGAACATCCTTAACCCTGAAAGAAAATAGTTTTGTAGTGAGAGGACCAAAACTGTTTAATCAGTTGCCCAAAGGCCTAAGAAACACGAAGGGAGTTGCAGTGGAAATCTTCAAAAGAAGACTAGACGCCTGGCTCAGAACAATCCCCGATGAGGGCGTACCTGGCTATGTGAGGTGGAGAGCGCAAGAATCCAACTCACTACTTCACCAGGCCAACTCGAGAGGAGGGGCGACAAGCTTGACCTTCGCGAAATGAGAAATCATCGCGCGGAACCTTTGTAAGGTTGTAAGGTAAGGTATATAAGCAAGTTGTGCGTCTGTCTGTTTGTTGTTAACATTTTTGGGGTCTCTTAAAAAAGAGCTGAATTTTAACTAAACGGAGCCCTACGGGCGCGGTGCTGCCAGTAATTGGTGGAGGGAGCAGTAATTGGGGTGGGGGGCCAGTAATTGAGGGACCGTAGGACCCCCCAATTACTGCCGGTCCAATTATTTGGCCAATAAAACTATAGAAAAGAACGTAGCCATGAAAATCTTGAGCTTCACATTGTGTCAAGATTTGTGAAGCTTAAGATTTTCATGACTAGCCATAGTTTTATTGACCAAAATAATTGAACCCCCAGAAATTGGGGGACCTACGCAATGTGAATCTCAAGATTTTCAATAAAACTGTAGAAAGGAACGCAGCCATGAAAATCTTGAGCTTCAAATTCAATACAATCAGCCCACACCAAGCAAGTGGTAGGCATAACAGTTATAGAAATGGCTTTACGAAACTAAAATTACCTCCAGAAAATCTTTTTTCAGTGATGGGTCAATAGAATTATTTAGCTATGTTTAAGTTGAAAGAGGAACTATAGTAGTTAAGGGTTGGTTTTGTATTAAGGATATATAGGGTGATTCAGCAAAGAGTACATTAAATTGGAGGATGAAATCCTTGGATAATTCTAAACCACAATGTCTCTATGGTTAAATATCAGATTCTGCATAGTTTTCATGTTACAATACATTTAAGATGTTGTATTAATGAGAGTGAATATGAAGTGAAACCCCCGTAGGTTTTTGTAATCATTTATTCACAGTTCTCTACAGTGTGACCCCTCTTTGTTACAACCTAAAGGAAATGTTCAAAGTTGCCCCCTTCTGCCTCAATGCAGGTCTGTACACGTCGTACCATTGCATGTCTGACGCGTTCCAGAAGAGAACATTTTGCCCGGGCATCAAGGGAATGTCTGGATACTGTTTATCCCAACAGGTGGATAGGGCGTGGTGGCCCCGTTCCCTGGCCACCCCGCTCCCCAGATCTTAACCCTTTGGATTTCTACCTGTGGGGCCATTTAAAGACGTTAGTGTATGATACAGAGGTTCAAACAAGAGAGGAATTATGGCCACATGTTCGTGACAAGTGCGAGCAAATTAAACATAGTCCAGGCATTCTGGAACGCGTCAGACATTCAATGGTACGACGTGTACGGGCCTGCATTGAGGCAGAAGGGGGCAACTTTGAACATTTCCTTTAGGTTGTAACAAAGAGGGGTCACACTGTAGAGATCTGTGAATAAATGATTACAAAAACCTACGGGGGTTTCACTTCATATTCACTCTCATTAATACAACATCTTAAATGTATTGTAACATGAAAACTATGCAGAATCTGATATTTTACCATAGAGACATTGTGGTTTAGAATTATCCAAGAATTTCATCCTCCAATTTAATGTACACTTTCCTGAATCACCCTGTATAGGGATTTGAGGATGTGGAGGTCGGTTAGTTAGTATGCTGAATTCATTATATATATGTGGAGGATGGAAAATACCCTCAGAATACGAGGCCCAAAGTTTTTTAATGCCCTACCGAGAGAAGTAGGGAATCTCCAATACACCGACGTGAATAACGTCAAGAACCAGCTGGACAGATTCGTGTGCAAAGTCCCTGACCAGCCATGCGTGGCTGGCTACGAGGGCAGGAGGAGATCAGACAGCAATTCCCTCCTTCACCAAATCCCGCAAATGAGGCGGGATGCTGCAGAGGGTTCGACTGCAGGTCGATCCTGAACCGTCGTTCGAACTCGCACAAAGTAACACACAGTGTGTGTGTGTGTGTGTGTATATATATATATACACACACACACACACATATATATATATATATATATATATATATATATATATATATATATATATTAGCGGAGCGACCCGGCGTTGCCGGGGTGGATGTTGAACGCTATAAGCTAACGAAAATATCACGACTTAGCCTAACCAATCGTCAAGGGCGTACAATTAACCTACCCGGGCATTTAATTAACCTACCCGGGCATTCAATTAATCTAATCGGGCATTCAATTAACCTAACCGGGCATATATATATATATATATATATATATATATATATATAAAATTTTATAATGTTTCAGACCAACAAAGACCCTAGGATCCACTCATGGCTGGTCTACCTAACTGTGTTCGTAATTGTGTATGTCCTCCGTGGTGGCGGAGGGGACCTACAATTTTACGTGGGTTCCGAACCACAAGAACATAAGAAATTTATGCAAAAACTGCCTGTACATTGGCAACGACCAATTTTTACAAAACTAAATAATTATCAATTTAAAACTAATTAATTATCGATTTAAAACTAAGGATAGAATCTCTGGATCCAGAGGATCAAGTCATAATAGACTACTATCCACAAATATGTTACACTCTATATCTATTTATAACCGACATGCAAATATATCAGATCCAAAGAATCCAGTCAATTTCATTACGGTATCCGACAATACTAGTACCTTGCCAACGAAAAATAAGTCACGGTCCATATCGATTGCGGACCAAGTCAAAATTTACAACCATATACATTAGGAGGAAAAGTGTAGGTGTGGCTGTAAAGACTGTACAGTAATGTAGAAATGTGTGTGCACCCATTTTGGGCCTCCCATTTAAAGGTGTTTGTGGGGCAAGTGAAGATCATGAGTTTTTCAATACCTCACAGTACTATGGGGGGCACCGCTCGGCAGAGGAATCTCTTTAAATGGGGTGTGTAAGGACAGAGAGTATCCCCTAACCCAAGATGCTGCCTCCCTATATCCCACAACACTTGTGTTGAGCTGTGGGATCTATCACCACAAAGTTTTAATTTTACTACCTTAAACTATACCCAATCTATCAACATATGCGTCTAATCGATTTTTAAACATGTTTATGGACGTGCTACTAATTACTTCTACCGGCAAACTATTCCAGCTATTAACTATTTTATGCGTAAAAAAGTTTTGGCAACTGCTGTCTCGAACCTTCTACTTGTCAACTTACACCCGTTATTTCTAGTCCTATTATATTGAGATATTTCGAAAAAGCTCTCTCTATCTACGTTATCGAACCCATTCATAATTTTGAAAACCTGGATTAGATCACCCCTTAGCCTCCTAGTCTCGAGTGTAGTCAATTTTAACTCCTTAAGCCTATCCTCGTACGACTTTGACCTAAGCGACGGAGTCATCTTAGTTGCTCGTCTTTGAACTCTTTCGATATATAGCGTTCAACATCCACCCCGGCAACGCCGGATCGCTCCGCTAGTTTTAATTATATGTGAAGCTCAAGATTTTCATGACTGTTCTTTCCTATAGTTTTATTGACCAAATAATTAGTCATGAAAATCTTAAGATTCAGAAATCTTGATATAATGTGAAGCTCAAAATTTTCACGGCTGCGTTCTTTTCTGTAGTTTAATCGCGGTGCTGGGGCTTTCGGGCCCAGTAATTTTAATTATTTAACTTATTAACGCAGAGGTGCACAACCTGGGGACCTAATCAATGTGTGTGAAGTTTTACGTTTGTAACTGCTTCCATTTTGGAATTATGGCTGGAGCAGACACACACACACATGTCCTTTTATTATTTTATTTATATATATATATATATATATATATATATATATAATTATGCGGGTTGCTTCTACAGATTTTATTCGCATATGGGAATAAGTGGCCGAACAGGTAAAATTTTAAAAACTAAGGAAGCCTCCAGCATACGTGAACATAGCATCAAATGCAAAATTGATGTCACTTTAGACAATTTTAAAATTCTTGGTTGTAATACTTGTCCCAACTCACTAAGAATTTTAGAATCCCTTTTCATTAAAGCATTGTCCCCTAGTCTGAATGTTGACTCATCGTCCGTCCCTCTCAATCTGCTATGATCCCTCCTCCTTCCCCAATTCCTTATAATCCCTCCTTCCCCTATCTCCCTCGCCATCTTTCATTCCCGTCTCCTCTGCTCAAATTAGTCGGCCTCGGATACTGCTGTATAAGGTAGATAGCTCCATTGTTCCAGTGTACTATTGGTAATTTTTCCAGTGTATTAATTTCACATTTACTACATGTATTTAAAAATAACTTCTTAATTTTGATATGTAAATCTGTATAACTTAGAACTTAACCCTCTTTTCTCAGTCTTTTAAAATTTGTCTTTACGAATAGGTTATAGAAATTTCTGTTTGTTTTTCATTCAATATTGATTTTAATTTCACATTGTTATTAAACAGCCTGAAGATGAGCGTATTGCTCGAAACGTTGCGCAATAAAGAAGACTTTTCATGGCATTTACATTTCTCCTTGTCATTGGATTTCTACTAAATATTATATATATATATATATAGGGTGGGCCGTAAGTTTCCATACATAGGAAAAATTAAACGTTTGTTTTTATGTTTCAGATACCCTAAGAATATGCGTTTGACGTAAGATCTTGTTTACTGATGAAGCAAATTTTTACGTCAATGGAGAGGTTTATCGGCAAAACATACGTTATTGGAGTAATGCTAACCCTAACTGGCTGAGTCCGACGAAGATGCAAGGTGCCGGTAAAGTGATGGTGTGGGCCGGGATATGGGGTGACAGAATTATTGGACCAATTTTTTTTGTCAGTGGAAATCTTAATGCCGAAAGGTATCTTAACATGTTGCAAGAAGAGATTTTCCCATCCCTGCTAAACGAGGAAGGTAACTTCCCAGTTTACTTCCAGCAAGATGGAGCTCCACCTCATTATGGTCTTCACGTGCGTCGGTATTTGGATCAGCAGCAGCAGTTTCCGGATGCTTGGATTGGTCGGCGTGGTCCTGTGGAGTGGCCTCCCAGATCCCAGATCTCACCCCCTTGATTTCTATCTTTGGGGGCACTTGAAGGCCATGGTGTATCAGGAAAAGATACGAGACATAAATCATCTAAAGGAACGTATCACCAACGCCATTACAAGCATAACGTCAACTGTGCTAATGCGTGTTCATCAACAGTGGGGAACACGTATTGAAATGTGTTTTCAAAACAATGGCAACCATGTAGAGCATATTATATAAATAAAAATGGTTGTCCATAAAAAAATGTTTATTTTTCCTATGTATGGAAACTTACGGCCCACCCTGTATATAGGATGAGTCAAAAGTCTGGAAACATAGGGACTATGCTTTTCAATGCAAATATATATGTAAACCTCGTCCAACGCGTGTTTGTCCAGCGCGAATTTGCTCATACACAGAAAATTAAATGTGAACAATTAATTATTTGCCGAAAGCGGAAAATTTGATTATACACGGTCCGCTAAACACGCTCTAATACAGTAGTACTGTACGCGTGCCAATGCGTGCTCTAGTGTTTCCTCCTACACTCTCCAACACTCCCGCATCTCCCTCCCTCTCGCGTTACCCTTCGCATCACTCTTTGTCTCAGTCCCGCTACCGCGTTAAGTTCAGTGAAGTTGTGTTGGATTGTTTTTGTCGTATTTTGCCGTTGTTTGCTATTACCCTTAGACAGTAGTATGGCATCAAAACGTAAAGCATCCGCGAGTGATAGTGAAGAGAAGAAAAGTCGTAAGGTTATGATGACATTAGCCGAAAAAATAAAAATTCTAGATAAGTTGCGTGGTGGTATGAGCATAACATCACTTGGCCGAGAGTATCACGTGAATGAGTCTACCATACGCACCATCCGAAAGAGTGAAGAAAAGATACGTGCTATTTTCATTTAATATATTTTTATTTATCATATGTAAATATCATTATGTTTATGATTTTATTATGTTCTTATTTCATATATAAAATATAGGAAGGGAAATTCATTTATGCGTGAATAAAAAATCTACGTATCTAAGTATTAATGGGAGACTTTACGCGGCCGCGTTCACGTATCCCCATTTATCCCATAAGGTATTAAGTTTGTCCAACGCGGATTTACATAATGCGCCGTTCTCGAGGAACCTAACCCCCGCGTTGGACGAGGGTTTACGTATGTATATTTGCATTGAAAAGCATAGTTCCTACGTTTCCAGACTTTTGACTCACCCTGTATAGTTGGACTTAGTTAAGTGTTAATCTTTTGACTCGCGGTTCAACCTTGTGATCTTTCTTCTAAAATTTGGTCAAAATGGCGAGAGACTATTTTTATTTAAATTGAATGGTACATACAGCCAAAAATACTTTTCTGAGTTATTTTACTCCACTGTTTATGACTGACCTTCCATACCATTTGCTTCCTGTATTTTATACTTTGTTGTTTTAAAGGTTAATTTTGAGTACCCATTTTCGGGGGGATGAGGAGGTAATTTTTATTTTTAAAAGTTATTGTAAATTAATTGTACTGTTTTATTACCTTCCTGGATGTTGTATTATTTATAGGGTTTTCTATCCGGTTACCAAAGCTTATCATTATTATCAGTCATTCGTCATGGAGTGAAACCTTAAAAAGAGTTTGCTTGTTTTTAACAAATATAATTGTCATAATAGTGTTCTCTTTAAACAAGAATTTAAGGAGGCTTTTTAATGCAAAATTGACGAATAATAATGGGATATTTTATAGCTAGAATGACGCTAGCTACCGTGAAATAAAGACACGGAGGTTGGGGGTTCGCATCCCTATGCTGTTGGTTAATAATAACCCAGGAGTTAGCGCAATGGGCCACTTTTGTCTGGTCTGAGCACTGTGACAGTTTCTGGTTCTCCTGAGTGATTATATTATATTTAACAAGATAGTTTTAAATTTATTATTATTATCATCATACTGATGCAGATGTTAATGGCAGTTAATGTCATCATGCTTCACGGATGAGAAAAAGCTTTGCAAAGAAATATCAAACGAAGATGACCAAAAAATTAGAAAATGACATTGAAACATTATTCCAGTGGGCAGAAGACAACAATATGAAGTTCAACGAAGAAAAATTTCAACTTCTAAGATATGGTAATAACAAGAAGCTGCAGAATGAAAGGTACAAAACTCCGCAAGCCACACAGATAACACCAAATCCACAAGTCAGGGATCTTGGAGTAATAATGTCGTCGGATGCAGAATTCAGAGAGCACTATAACATCAAAATTACAACGGTTAGAAAAATAATGGGAATCATCTGGAGGAGCTTCCGCAGCAGAAAAGCAAACATCATGCTCAAATTGTGAGAGAGTTTAGTCCTACCAATAATTGGGTATTGTCAGTACTCACAGGTCAACATGAAAACAGGACATTGCGAACATTGAAGCTATACAAAGGACTTTTACGTCTAAGATAGAGGAAACGGAAGGTGAAGACTACTGGTCTCGACTACAATCCCTAAAACTCTTCTCTCTGGAAAGGAGACGCGAGCGGTACACAATAATATACATATGAAAAATACTTGAGGGTTGTGTCCTTAACTTTAGGAATGAAATAGAAACACACTAAAATGAGAGAAGAGGCAGATTCTGTACTATCCCAACAGCGGTGGGACAGGAGGTCATGAAAACAAGGATGGAAAATATCCTCAGAATACGAGGCCCAAAGCTTTTCAATGTCCTACCAAAAGAAGTAAGGAACCTCCAGGACACCACCTCGGTAATTTCAGAAACCAGATGCACAGGTTCTCGTGCAAAGTCCCTGACCAACCATGCGTAGATGGCTACGAGGGCAGGAGGAGAGCGGAAACCAATTCCCTCTTCTACCAAATCCTGCAAATGAGGCGGGATGGTACAGGAGGGTCGCAGGTCGATCCTGAACCGTCGTTCGAAACTATTACAAGGTATCATAAGGTAAGGTATTATTATTATTATTATTAGTAGTAGTAAGTAGTATATTTGTAGTACGGTATTAGTAGTGTAGTGGCGGTGATGGTGGTGGAGTGACAATAGTAGTATGTAGAATAAGCTAATAAGGTGTATGTGTGTGTGTATATATATATCAGCCTTTCAAATGTTCCGTGCGATGATTTCTCATTTCACGAAGGTCAAACTTGTTGCTCCTCCTCTTAGGAAGAGGAGGATAGCGGAAACGAACTTTCTCCTCCATCAAATTTTGCAAATGAGGCGGAATGCTGACTCTTCGTTCGAAGGCATCATAAAATGTGTGTGTGTGTGTGTGTGTGTGTGTTTTAAGTGAAACAAACTAAAAATCAAAAGGTTTATTATTGTAGAAAGTTAATCTCGAGAATACAGCCGTTAAAAGGAAAAAGGGAAAAATATTAACAGTTTTAATGTTAAGTGACTCTCCAAACAAATCATTTTCTTATATAGGGTATAAAGTAACGCGAGTGAGGAGACAAATCCGATTTGAATTATATTAAGGCGAGTGAACATGGACGAGTAATATTTATTACATTTACTTTATAACAACTGTAATGTACAACATGTACTTTATAACAACTGTAATGGACAGCATGTACTTCATAACAACTGTAATGGACAACATGTACTTTATAACAACTGTAATGGACAACATGTACTTTATAACAACTGTAATGGACAACATGTACTGTATAACAACTGTAATGTACAACATGTACTTTATAACAACTTTATAGTCGATAGTAAGGTTTATAAGAGGTGTTGAAAATGTTTTAAGAGTTAAAAAACAAGTTAAAACTAGTTTAAACCAATTCAAATCGGAGTTGTCTCTTCACTCGCATTATTTTATACGCACCCTGTATCACACAGCCCAAAGTTTAGAGACAAATGGCAGGACTGATGTATTATATCTTCAATAGCTTCAGTACCTCACTTTTGACTTCTTCGCATTACTGAGTTCATTTACTGAGTTCACCCGAATGAAGCTCGAGACACTGTGATCAGTAAACACTCGCAAAGATTAACAATTGGAAGGGAACTTAGGTCGTGCGCAAAAGGATCTGCCATAAAGCGAATTTAGGCTTCTGTCAAAACATTTTTTATATTTATAGTAAACCTACAGGGTGGCCACAAAGTCCCTTTGCATGAAAAACAAGGGCAACATACAGATATGCTATAATTTCACTGGAAAGGGACTTTGTGGCCACTCCCGTACAGCTGATGGGTATTAATGCTAGTGAAAAATAATATATACAAATTTTTTTGTTTCCCCCTGTACAGAATTTGAAAGGTTTTGTTCGTTTGAACCCACATGCAGAAATTTCGATAACTTTTTCTTATGTCATAATCATCATTTATTATGCCATAATCATCACTTCTTCTGCCGTAATCAACACTTAATAAAAAGATGGTAATAATGCGACTCAGATATTTAAATGCTTACAGTTGCATTAATGGTTTAGCTTTCGCTTTGAAAATATTACTTCAACCTTTTGAGCTTTTAGAATCGAAGAACACACACACACATCTATGTGTGTGTGTGTGTATATATATATATATATATATATATATATGTATATATATATATATATATAATGTACACTTTGGTTTGCATTACTAATTTATGTTATACATCTGTCGTTATAGTGGGCATATCGCCTGCAATGTACTGTTTAACTGTACACATTCGAACCGCGCTTTCTATTTTCGCAAAGGGCATATATGCCCTAAAGCTAATGAAACTGTTTGAAGTGAAAAGGGATGTAACACCTTAACAAGCGTATTGATTTGCTAAACTAAAAAAAATTCATTGATCACTGAACCAGTTTAATAATACAGGGGTGTCCCTAAAGTCTGGACACATAGGAAATATCACTAACTATAACTAACTATATGTTTTTCCCCCACAGATTAAATATGAGTTTGTCAAAAGAAGAAAAGATTGAGCTGGTACTTCTCAGTGGACGTGAAGGATGGTCATATCGATACTGGTCGCAAAACAATCCGCATTGGGTGGTCCATTCCAAACAGCAAGGAGCCCAAAAGATTATGGTATGGTGTGGTTTGTGGAAAGCTCATGTGTTGGGGCCACTTTTCTCAATGATCATGTAACTGGTGAGACATACCTCACCATGTTGAGAGACAGTTAATGCCCCAACTTGAAAGGCTAGGTGAAGGACTCCCTCAGTGGTTCCAACAGGATGGCGCCCCTGCTCATTACGCCACGATGGTAAGAGATTGGCTGAATGAAAATTTCTCTAACTGGATTGGAAGACGTGGTCTTGTGGAATGGTCTCCTCGCTCACCAGACCTTAGCCCCCTTGACTTCTTTTTCTGGGGTATGCTAAAGGAGAAGGTCTACTCAATGAAAATCACAGATATGAATCACCTGAGGGAACGCATCATGAATGAATGTGCTCAAATTGACGGAAATGTGGAGTTACTGCATCGGGTTCATGTGAATCTCGCAAAGCGCATCGAACTTTGCATCACAAATGGTGGAAATCACATTGAAGATGTTATTATTAATATTCAATTAAATAAAATGTTGTTGAAAAATTTATTTATTGAAAATATGCATTTTGCCTATGTGTCCAGACTTTAGGGACACCCTGTATAACCCCGCTTTTCAATATTTTTTTTTTAAATTTAAAACTTTAGTTAAGACATGCCTGCCGTTCCATTGAAGTTAACCCCTTAAAGTCGGAATTTTTGGTTCGGTTTAGTTATGAATGCGTGTATTTGAAACGTACCAATTTGTATCACTCGTCCATAACGGGTTAATCTGTCCCCTTAAAAGAGTCTCTTTTCTTTCAAATTATTGGAAAAAATGCATTATTTTGGGTTTCCTTTAATACAAATTTTAAGTTATTATCAAATAAATTGTATAAAGGTCAATATATGAAAATAGAATTCAAGGAATCTTTCATAAAAAAGTTATTTTTCATTTTTTTTATTGGTTACTCTCTTATATTTGTGTCATCATTCATTATTTCATCGCGTCTGAGAGAGAGAGAGAGAGAGAGAGAGACGAACATTTTCAAATTTAAAATCAGTCGTACCCCGCTGAGATTTAGTTACGGTCCTGGGTATTCGTTGTCACTGCCCAAACTAATGGGACTTGATACTAATGTGAACCCACGTAATGACCCATGTATATAATACGCGATAATATAATATTGCGGGTGTAGGTAACATTATACCTGTAGAATGGTTTATAATAACAAGAAATATATATATATATATATATATATATATATATATATATATATATATATATATATATATATATACATACACGTTGCTTCATAGCTATAATGGAAAGACACGATATTTAAGCTTAACTAAATTGAAGTATGTATAACTAATAGTATTAGCAAAAATATATATATATATATATATATATATATATATATATATATATATATAAACTTGATTGAATGGGTTGTTCTTGGGGAACCGCAATTTAGTAAGGAATAAGAGGACGAGAAGGTGGTACATGTTTATTAGTTAAACGTTTGGGAAATTCAATTTCCATCATCAGTGGTAAAAATGAAAAGTAAAAAGTGAACAGATATAGTGAATAAAAGATTTTATACAAAATATTTATGCAATTCTATGATGATAATTTTAAAAAAGTTACATGAAATGTACAGAGGCAAGATAATGGTTAAAAATATACAAAAATTGAAACACATCTTACCTGGTTATTATACGAGGGGGGGGGGAGTAATCTAATTGTGTAATGGTTGGGAATGGTTGAATGTTGAAGTATCCATGTTAGATTATTGTTAGAAACGGAGAGTGATAGCGGATTTTTTCAGTGGTTGCTCAGAGGAAATTATTTAGCTATGTTTAAGTTGAAGGCAGAACTGTAGTCGTTGAGGGGTTGGTTTTGTACTAAGGATGTATAAGGATTCGAGGATGCGGAGGTCAGTTGGTTGGTGGCAATGATCTCTTATTGCTGATTTTGATGGTTTATTTAAAGGTTGTACTGTTCTGGTAGAGATGCCGCGATGTTCGTCCACTCTTGTTTGATATTGGCGAATGGTGCTGCCAATATAACTCGCTTTGCAGTGAGTACAAATGAAACAGTAGACAGTGAACGAAACAAGGGGCTGGGTCTTTTTTTCTTTATGGTTGAGATACGATTTAATGCTATTATTATTGGTGAATACCCTCAAATTAACCTTCAGTTTGTAAGAGGGTTGAGTAGGTGGCGCGAAGTTCTGATTGTATTTTGTAACTAATATAGTTTGTAGTAGGGAAAAGTAAAGTATTGTATACTTTTTTAACAGTAGGGACTTTAAGGGGGGTGTTGATAAATGTTGAGAAATTTCTAGTTAACGATTGTAGTAAATGTTTTGGGAGAGAGTTACTAATGCTGAAACGTCTGACTAATAAACATGTACCACCTTCTCGTTCTCTTATTCCTTCATATATATATATATATATATATATATATATATATATAATTTACTGCAGGTTTATTTAGCTTATATGTACACAGAACATTTACAGATTGTATGTATTTGTGTATTTTCAGATGTGATCAGTCTTTCCTTGTGAACAGACGTGTTTTATCGAGTGTCCAGTGTTACCAATTGAATAAATGGTTTTCGTGGTGTCTTTAAAAAAAAGTGTTTGGTGCATGTTTAACTAAATTACTTCGTATTACTAATCATTCATTAACGAATATATTTCATTATTGACTTTATTCAATACTATATTATTTGATTAAACCAAGGCTAGTGCACGTGGCTTGCCTTGTTTGTTTCCCGAATCTATTACTAAATGAGGTTTCATAAGGTTGAAATTCCCTTGGTTTGCCTTGTTTGCTTTTTAAATCTATCAGAAAACGTGGTTTCATAAGGTTCATTTTCCTTTCCTTCGGGAGATCAAGTAGAGTGTGGTCACCCACCGTGGGAAAAAAGAAAAACGGAAAGAAAACAGTCGGTCGAATAGCGGACAGATAAGTTTTATTAATACTTTTTCTTTTACAGATCTTTCGTCGGTAGCTTAATTATATATTCATTTAGTATAAATTTGTTACAAGAACCTGTTTCTGCGTTTCAGGAACATTTTGCGTGTTTGGGCAGGTGACGGCACAATACAGTAAGCACGCGGTAGACCTACGTTGTAATTTATTAATTTCCAAACGCTCTTTTTTTGTTTTTGTTTTTTAACTAATTAAAAGCATGGCACCCCCGTCAAGTACTTGCAGTCGCTGTGAAGGGAAATTTGCCGCTTACGCGTTTACAATGGCTAATAATAATGAACAGTTAGTTTGCAGGTGGTGCTCAAGCATGGAAGTCCTCAGGAACGAGTTAGAACGTGAGGAGGAGGCCAGAGTTAGGCTTGAAGAAAGCGTGATGCTCCTGACGTAGGCTGACCATATTTCCTTGAGACAAAAACGGGACATTGGGATGGCAAAAAAGGGACGGGGTTATGTAATATTCTGCATTCATGCAAAAGTAAGTACATAAACCGGGACAAAATTGACATTTTTATTAAAACGACGGGACGGCCAGGAAATATAAAACAAACGGTACTGTCCCGTTCAAAACGGTACGTATGGTCAGCCTATCCTGACGGCAAAATTAGAATCCCTTGAGACTCCAGTTACGACCCCTCCTGCCTCAGTTTCTACTAATAATATAAATAGTACTAATAGCCCTCTCTCTTCTCCTAGTTCCCAACCCTTCGTTCGAGTGCGTAATGGAGCCCCATTGAGAAAACGTAAGACATGTCTACAGTAATAACAAACAAACAAGTTTTCTGTTTTAGGTTTCGAAGATGCTGATGAACCGAGGGCAGCTCGAGGAATTCTGTGGGAGAAACTCTCGTCGTAGGCGCCGTTACAGCTACCCTGGTGCAAGGGTGGGGATATAACTAGTGTTGACCATTTTACAGACGGTACCTCTGAGGACACGTGTTATTCATGTCGGTACTAATAACGTTTTAAATTCTAGATCGGAAGAACTGCTGGCTAGATACAGGGACTTACTAGAGCGACGAAAGGAAAAAACTAATAAGATTGTTTTAACAGGTATACTTTCTCGAATTATCCAACGTAGCGGTTTCTACAGCAAGGCGACGTATATCAACGATAACCTAAAGTCTCTCTGCCAACAGGAAGAAGTGCATTTTGCAAATTTTTGGAACAGTTTCTACGGCAGGAGGGACTTGTTCCTCGAAGATGGACTTCATCTTAATGACGTTGGAGCTGCGCGTTTAGGAAGACTATTTCATAATACTGTCTCTTCTTTTCAGGCTGCCGTAACTCGAACGGTCCCAGCGTAATTTCCACAAATTTCCCCTGCGCTCGCGAAGGTGTCGCAATTACTGACAATTTGAAGGTTCTATCCTTAAATACTCGTAGCCTACAAAATAAAATAAACGAATTTTTTTCTTTAATTGCTTGTAAAGACTATGATCTAATTGCGATAAATGAATCGTGGCTTAGCACTGAAACACGTGACTTTGTAGGGGAGTATCAAATTAGAGGTTATAGACTTTTTGCTAAAAACAGAATAGGTAGGCGAGGAGGCGGTGTTATGTTGTATATCAAAGATAATATTGCGAACGTTATAGAAATAAAGCACACAATTCCAGAACCGATAGATTCGACTATAGCAGAACTTAAATTGAACGATTTCAAACTTGTTGTTGCGGTTATATATAGGCCCCCTAATCAAACAGCTGATACGGACGAAGCGTTATATCGTGAACTAAAGAGAATAATAGGTAGTGAGCAGGCTTTAGTTTTGGGTGACTTTAATTGCGCCAACGTGAATTACGATACAATGCAGGGAGACGCGGAAGGTAATCGTTTAATTAATTTTCTCGAGGATAGCTTCCTTATTCAAAAGGTTGGGGAACCTACGAGGTTGGACAGTATTTTAGATTTAGTAATAACTACGGATGATAGGCTAATCACTGATCTTCAAGTAAGAGAACCGTTCAGCAATAGCGATCACAATATGGTAGAGTTTGTCCTCTCAGTAAGTCACTCGAAACCAGCTAACTTGACTAAAATTCCTAACTTCCAGCACGCAGACTTTTGTAAATTTCGAAATGAATTGTTACACGTCAATTGGGAAAACGTAATGGGGATCTCCAACGCAAAACTAATGTGGGAATCGTTTGAAACAGTATTTAGGACTATAAATGAGGAATGTGTACCGTACAAAATTAAGCGTGCGAAAGTAAACAACAAGCCCTTGTGGTTTACTTCGAGTAGGAGACATTATAAAGAGTACGGATAGGGCTTATAGGCTACATAAGTGCGATAAAGACAATTTGTGGTTCCGAAACAACTACATATCTCTAAGGCGTGAAGCGAAAAGTGTAATAAAAAAGTCCAAGCGCGAATTTGAAATGTCCACAGCTCGTGACGGTACAGAAAACCCCAAGCGATTCTTTCAATACGTCAACAATAGAAATCCAGTAAAAGGTGTCTTGGGGCCGTTGAAAAATATTAACGGAGATCTAGTTTCTGAAAACAAGGAAATGGCTACCTTGTTAAACGAATTTTTTACGTCGGTTTTTACTATAGAAGATGTGACGAATATCCTTACGGTCATAGACATAATACCTTTTGATAATGGTAATATTTTGGATAATATTGTGGTTAGTGAAGGGGAGATAATGCGTTATATTGATAAAATGAAAACGCGTAAATCACTGCGGCCAGATTCCATATATCTCATACAACTAAAAGAATTAAAAGATAGCATTGTTGTGCCGCTAACAACGCTTTTAATGCGTCTATTTCTGAGGGGTGCGTACCAGATAATTTCAAGTTAGCAAAAGTAACACCTATCTTTAAGAAAGGCGATAAAGGTGCGGCGGGAAATTATAGGCCAATCAGTTAACGTCTGTTGTAGGTAAGCTACTGGAATCAATAATTAGGGATCGTATAGTCGAACACTTAGAATTGCATAACTTAGTTTGAAATACGCAGCACGGTTTTAGGCGAAACAAATCTTGTTTAACTAATCTTTTAGAATTTTTTCAAAGCGTGGTTGACGTTTACGATAGTCATCGGGCGGTTGATGTAGTGTATTTAGATTTTCAAAAAGCGTTTGACACCATACCGCACAAAAGACTCGTTGAAAAAACTAAGGCTCATGGAATCAGGGGTGTAGTAATAAATTGGATAGAAGAGTGGTTGCGAGGTAGGAAACAGAGTGTGGTCGTTGATGGAGCGGAGTCGTGTTGGGCTAATGTAGCGAGTGGCGTTCCTCAAGGATCTGTATTGGGCCCCTTACTTTTTCTTATATATATTAACGATTTAGATGTCGGCCTAGTCAGTACAGTTTCAAAGTTTGCGGATGACACGAAGCTGGGTGGTAGGGTGATTAATGACGAAGATAGAGGTAAAATCCAGGAAGATCTGAATAAAATCGTAGATTGGTCAGTCACATGGCAAATGAGATTTAACGTCGATAAGTGCAAAATTTTACATATAGGTTCGCGTAACGGTAATTTTGCGTATAGTATGTCAGGGAAGGAGTTAACAAGCGTAGAGCAGGAAAAAGATTTAGGAGTTATAGTCACTGGTGATTAAAAGTAGCGAAACAAAATACAGCAGCGGTCAATAAGGCGAACAAAGTGTTAGGTTTTATAGCTCGGAATTTTGAGTTACAAATCGCACAATATTATAGTTCCTCTTTATAAATCATTAGTTAGATCCCATTTGGAGTACGCGATCCAATTTTGGAATCCGCATATGCGAAAAGATATAGACAAACTCGAAAGAGTTCAAAGACGAGCAACTAAGATGATTCCGTCGCTTAGGTCAAAGTCGTACGAGGATAGGCTTAAGGAGTTAAAATTGACTACACTCAAGACTATAAGGCTAAGGGGTGATCTAATCCAAGTTTTCAAAATTATGAATGGGTTCGATAACGTAGATAGAGATAGCTTTTTCGAAATATCTCAATATAATAGGACTAGAAATAACGGGTGTAAGTTGACAAGTAGAAGGTTCGAGACAGCAGTTGCCAAAAACTTTTTTATGCATAGAATAGTAAGTAGCTGGAATAGTTTGCCGGTAGAAGTAATTTTCATGACTGCGTTCATTTCTAGTTTTATTGACCAAATAACTGAACCGACAGTAATTGGGGGCCCTGCGGCCCGCCAAATCATAGTTTTCATTGTTTCGAGTGCATCAATAATATTGTTATAGTGTTCCATTAGTTGTGATAAGCATTATCTTCCTGACCGGAATTGATGTTGGTTATCATTTTATTGTTATAGTGTTCCATTAGTTGTGATAAGCATGATCTTCCTGACCGGAATCGATGTTGGTTATAATTTTTTTTTCTGAGTTTCCCCATTAACCCCACCCCCTCCCCCATTACCCCTCCCCCATTACCCCTCCCTCTCCCCAATACCCCCTCCCCACCCCCTCTCCCCCATTTACCCCTCCCCCACCCCTCTCCCCCATTTACCCCCACCCTTCCCCATTACCCCCAAGGGGGGGGGCTGGCACCTTGCAAAGGATTTACTTTAATTTTTTTGAAGGGGGCTGGCACCTTGCAAAGGATTTACTTTAATTTTTTTTTGGTTACATATCGCATCTATTTTTCTGAGTTTCCCCATTAACCCCACCCCCTCCCCCGTTACCCCACCCCTCCCCCATTTTGTGCCAAAATTATGATTAAAAATGAAGAAATGGGAAGAACTGTACCCCTAAAAGGGGGGGGGCAGGATTTATGTTAGGGAATTTTTTTTAGCATGGGCACTGCACAATAAAAAGACGCATCGAATGGTGAAACTGCATTGTTCTACACCAATTGTAGCGACCTGTAGGTCTGCGCAAAAAAATTGTTACATATATATACACAGGGTGTCCCAGAATTAACTATCTATTTCAATGAAATCGGACAAATTTTTTAAAAACACACTTTTATTTATGTTTATCATGTTTAATATGTGTTAAAAATGTATAAATTTCTAAATTTTTTCATAATTTTATTTTCATAATTTTTTCATTATCTGGTCCAATGAAAGACCGTCTGAAGTCATAGAATGGCAAAGAGACTCTCCAAAAGTTAACGTGTGGCTTGGAATGACCAAATCTAAAATTTATGGCCCATTCTTCTTTGCGGAAGCAACTGTAACAGGTACCGTCTACCTTGATATGCTTCAGCAGTTTCTCGAACCACAGCTTCTTGATGATGGCATTCTTGATAATGTTGTGTTTCAACAAGAAGCATTGATCTTTTGGCGATAAACCTTTGTCGAGGTCCTCCACGTCCAATCCACCGATTCGGAAGGCGTCTGTTGAGGTATTCTCGAACAATTAGAGCATAATGACATGGTGCTCCATCTTGTTGAAACACAACATTATCAAGAATGCCATCATCAAGAAGCTGTGGTTCGAGAAACTGCTGAAGCATATCAAGGTAGACGGTACCTGTTACAGTTGCCACCGCAAAGAAGAATGGGCCATAAATTTTGGATTTGATCATTCCAAGCCACACGTTAACTTTTGGAGAGTCTCTTTGCCATTCTATGACTTCAAACGGTCTTTCATTGGACCAGATAATGAAAAAATTCTGAAAATAAAATTATGAAAAAAATTTAGAAACTTATACATTTTTAACACATATTAAACATGATAAACATAAATAAAAGTGTGTTTTTAAAAAATTTGTCCGATTTCATTGAAATAGATAGTTAATTCTGGGACACCCTGTATAAGGTTTCATTTCTGAAATAGTATATTAGATTAGTAGCACGTCTATAAACATGTTTAAAAATCGATTAGACGCATATGTTGATAGATGGGGTATAGTTTAAGGTAGTAAAATTAAGGCTTTGTGGTTCGGAACCCACTTAAAATTGTATGTCCCCTCTGCCACCACGGAGGACATGCACAATACACAATTACGAACACAGTTAGGTAGACCAGCCATGAGTGGATCCTTGGGTCTTTGTTGGTCTGAAACATTATGACAAGATTTTGAAAGCACTTAAAGGCTTAATTTAAGGTTTATTTACTTTTAATCAAATTAAAGACATTATATATAATTACACACACACACACACACACACACACACACACACACACACACACGAGGGTCTGTACGAAAGTAATGCCTTTTATTTTTTCCGTAGCCGGGATCCTTCCGAGTGCGTTGAGCGTATCATGGAGGTAATTCTCTTAGGTATGGAGGCGTACATTCTATATTCTGTAACTATTATTAATGCAATAAAACCTTTGTTTTAATGCTGTCCGCAACAGATAGGAGACTTTCAGAAGGTACCGTCGCCATCCAACTCCTAACTCCCACTTAAATTATATTTCTGCCCAGAATTGTGCAAAATCTGTTCTTCGACTCGCCAAAAATTCTTTCATCAGACAAAAATGTGAAGACCTATCTAATTCTAATTCTTCTCACTTTTTCTGGCACCTAGCCAAGAACCTCTCCAACAACTTTACTTCTGTTTTCCCTCAACTTTCATTCCGACGGCTCAGTTGCTGTCTTCTTTTTTATCTCTTCGCTCAAACTTTTGCCTCCAACTCAACTCTGTACAATTCCGGTGCTGTTCCTCCATCTCCTCCTCCTCCTCTGACTTTATTATGTCTGAAATTAGAATATCTTCCAAAGATGTTCCTTCTGCCCTATCTGGGCTCAACTCTAGGAAGGCGTACGGTCCTAATGGTGTTCCTCTCATACCTAATTTTAGTGTGCAGTGATAACCAATTTGCGCAGCAATAATTTCAATTTGTGTAGTGATAAATTGAAAATCTGAGCAGTGATACATTAGGTTCTGCATCGGATACAGAACCTAATTTATTACTGCACAGATTTTCAATATATCACTGCACAAATTAAAATTATTACTGCGCAAATTGGTTATCACTGCACACTAAAATTAGGTATAGCCCCTCTTCTTGTTCTCAAGAACCTTGCTTCTGTGCTGACACCCACACAATAGAAGGTTCGTGTGGAAAATAACCCTCGCACTTTGTCAAAGAATATTTTAGTACTTCCATTTTTCTCGGGCTTTTTAGGCATTGCTAATGTACTTAAACTTTTGAACATTAATGTAGTATTTTCATACGACAATATTGTGAAAAATTACATAATAAAGAATAGTCCTACCAATAATTCAGGCATTATCTATAAAATTTGTTGTAAAGAATGTGACTTCTTTTACAGTGGACAGACGGGCAAAGACTCGAATACGCGTGTAAAACATCATCAATATTCCGTTAGAACGAGACAGTCGTCCAATGCCCTTTTTTTCCATTTCTCAGAGTTATCCCTTTGTATTGATTGGAATATTGGTTCAATTTTTTTTTTTCACTCAAGCAACATTGTTAATAGGAACATTCTTGAGTTTGCTATTATTCAACTTACAAATAATTTCAACCTTAGCCAGGACCTTCTTTCGCTCGATCCTGTTATTTTGAATTCATGCAGAACAGATTTAGATAACGCTAAATCTTTGGTAGCTTTTCCATGTGAATTGTATGCTCCTCCTAAATATTTTCTGTACCAATCATATTATTTCTGTTTTTTTCTTTGTGATCTACTGTATATATATATATATATATATATATATATATATGTCTCACTCTTGTAATTAATTTCAGTGTTCCTGAGGATGTCATTAGACGAAAACGCTTGAGCACTATCCGCACTTTACCAACATACCAACAGTTTGTATATGTTACAGGGAATCTGTGTAAATAGGGATTTCATGTAATCCCTAAAATGTTCAGGGATTTCATGTAAGGTTAAGTCGTGATATTTTCGTTAGTTTTAACGCAAATATCACGACTTAATTTAACCAATCGCCAAGGGCGTACAGTTGACCTAACGGGGCATTCAATTAACCTAACCGGGCATTTAGTTAACCGGGCATTTAATAATTTTTCCGTAGGTTTAACGAAAATATCATGACTTAACCTTACATAAAATACCTGAACATTTTAGGGATTTCATGAAATCCCTAGTTACATAGATTCCTTATAAAATATATACCAACATTTAAATTCTTTCCTGCCCACATACTGGGTATATCACTACCGGGATTTTCTTTCAGATTAGCACACATGTGCTAATCTGTGCTACCAGTTTTTGTAATATTTAGTACATACACCCAGTTATTGAGGCCATTAAGCTGTACCTGTTTGAAGGAACTTAACTGTTATTTGCATTTTTGGTGAATTGGGCTCCAGGGATATTACTGTCGTCCCCAAATAACTTTTGTTTGGTTCGATGTCAAAGTTTTCTGCTTAAGGGCTTAGTTATTTTTTTATTTATAGGATATAAACACGACACATTGCGTGTATTTACTTAATCAAAATTATATTATATAATTAGGGAGACAATAAATTGACTCAACATAATATTGTCTTACACAGGTGTACTTTAAATTTTAGGCTTGAACATGAAACGCATGAAGGACATTGACGGAATCTTTTCTCATAAAAAATACAGACAATTTTAATATACACAAATGTTTATTTAATATCGATAATGTCACCGATAAAATTATTTTAAAGGATCGAGAATTTTAAAATATTTTAAATAACTTTGGTCCTACCAGATGTTCCTTGGCGTACGCGCATAATTAGCCGCCGCCTCTTCGTTTCCTTCTCTAACTTTTAATCTTTCTTTGAGCCTGAGCGAAGAAGGATGTCTTCAATTGAAATATTTTCGTCTATGTTTTTAGCTTAATTTTAGATTTTAAGATTTAGTTTTACCCTGCTTTCTCTTCAGTTTATTTGGGGAATTTTCCTTATGTACGAGTACTTTGTGCGGTTATTGCACTTTTAATACAGGGTGTACATAAAGTCAGGCTCTATTTTTGTGAAGCACTTGGAAATTATATGGAATTCAATCATAAAATGATAAAGTGGTAACATTTATTAAATAATTAAGAGTAGGATTCGACGTGACGCCCATCAGTATCCCTGCACAGCTCAAATCGTTCCGCAGCATTTCAGTAGTATAGCCGCAAAAGGGGAGAGTGCAGGAATGTTGCAGGTTATTATGTAATGTTGCAAAGGGGGTGGGGGTTGTTGCAAGGGGGGAAGGGGGGTGGGGGTTGTTGCAAAGGGGGTGGGGGAAAGGGGGGGGGGAAACTTGGAGGCGGCGTTATCCCCCAAGAGAAAAGGAGGAGGAGGAGAGAAAGGAGGAGAGGTGTTCACCTGGCAGGAGCCAAGTGCACACTAAGACTTCCAGCCGGGCTGGCGTTGTTTTATAGGCTCCTAATCAGCCAGAATCAGCCAGTTGGCTGAGCCAAGGTGAGAGAGACGCCTGAAGGAGAGAGAGAGAGACAGCTGAAGGAGAGAGAGCTGAAGAAGAGAGAGATGCCTGTAGGAGGGAGAGACGCCTGAAGAAGAGAGAGATGCCTGTAGGAGGGAGAGACGCATGAAGGAGAGAGAGATGCCTGTAGGAGGGAGAGACGCCTGAAGGAGAGAGGATAGGTACACATGCAGGAGTACACATGCTGGAGGTACACACACATACGCACACATGCAGGAGTACACATGCAGTAGGTACACATGCTGGAGGTACACGCACACATGCAGGAGTACACATGCTGGATGTACACATGCAGGAGTACACATGCAGGAGTACACATGCTGGAGGCAAACATGCAGGAGAGAGAGAGAGACGCCTGAAGGAGGAAGATACATGCAGGAGAGAGAGAGAGAGAGAGAGAGAGAGAGAGCTGAAGGAGGAGAGGACACCTGAAGGACAGAGTGGAGTTCTCCCCCAATTTATTTTCGTTTCCCTAACCTAAGAGGCCACTATGGGGTTTACCAAAGGGCCTGAAATAGAAGGAGCAGAGCTCCTTACTCGGCCGGAGCCGAGGGGGAATGGTTCTTCACCAACTTCGCGATCTTTTATAATCCTCTATTCTGGCTGAGTTGCCAGATAGCGCAAGGTATTCCAGATAGCGCCATGTGTCCCATTAATCGTGTAACACATATATAACGGCTGTTATTCCAAATGTACTTGTATATATAATAAACTAATGAATCATATAAAATACCACAATATATATTTATATGGTTATACAAGATTCAACCGTATAAAATAACACAAGCGCCTCTTTCATTACGCTTTAATAGAATTAGTAAAGTTACCCTATTTCGTTAGACAGAAAACGAATTTTTATAAGGGTTACCCAACTAATTATCCACCATTCAATAAATAAATAATAGCAAACGTGAATAAAGAGTTCCAATTCAATGGGTAACTATATCGACATAAGCTTATTATTATTGTAACGTTTGCTCCCAATATAAATTTTCCTAAATAACAGTAAAACCAATTAATTATGAAACTTCATTTAAATACAGCTTCATTAAACTTGAAGATGAACGAAACAAATAACATAGTTGCCAGATAGCGCCATGTGTCCCATTAATCGTGTAACACATATATAACGGCTGTTATTCCAAATGTACTTGTATATATAATAAACTAATGAATCATATAAAATACCACAATATATATTTATATGGTTATACAAGATTCAACCGTATAAAATAACACAAGCGCCTCTTTCATTACGCGTTAATAGAATTAGTAAAGTTACCCTATTTCGTTAGACAGAAAACGAATTTTTATAAGGGTTACCCAACTAATTATCCACCATTCAATAAATAATAGCAAACGTGAATAAAGAGTTCCAATTCAATGGGTAACTATATCGACATAAGCTTATTATTATTGTAACGTTTGCTCCCAATATAAATTTTCCTAAATAACAGTAAAACCAATTATGAAACTTCATTTAAATACAGCTTCATTAAACTTGAAGATGAACGAAACAAATAACATAGTTATCCATAATTCAGCCCTCACGAATAACGAAACGAAATGATCATTTACGATACAATTCGAAATACGATAATTTACGATACAATTCCACCAAACGAGATGAAAACTTATGAAGCATATAGCCTCATTCCTGCGACGAAAAAAATGAAAAATGACGTAAAATAAAGAAATTATTCATTGCCCAAGCCACTATAGCGGGGTCGAATCGTGTCTCTAGGGACACGATTCGAACGAAAAAGGTCTCTAGGGACCTTTTTCGGGCCGAGGGATTATCCTTCTACAAGCTATTCGAGCAGAAATCACCACTGACTTCAGATATTAATTTTATCATTCTTATTACTTCTACAATGAAATATTTACGCGTAATTTGTATGGTGTCATATAGAAATATATGATATATATATATATATATATATATATATATATGGGGGGGAGATCTCTCACCCGTTCTTCGGCCCGACCCCGTTTCATTGTAGAAATAATAATATAATATATATATATATATATATATATATATATACCCTTTGGATAACCTTTGGTTAGCTTCAGCCCGAATTGTTCATTCTGACGAAGGTCAAGGGAAAAACGTACACACAATATATATATATGCTACACACAGACCGTGCATGGAACACTCTTCTGGGATAATTAAATCCACTATAGTCCGAGTAAGTAATGACAAATACCGCCTCGGTGGTGTAGTGGTTAGCGTCGCGGACTACGAATCCATCGGCCCAGGGTTCGAGACCCGACGGCAGCCGGCGCGCAGCAAAGCCCAGCTGTTCCACACAATAAAGAAAGTGGTTGGTAGATAAATGGGTACCCTAGGAGGCCTAGTGGTCAAGACGCTGGGCTGCTGATGGGTCGTGGTTCGGAATCCACGTTAAACTGTAGGTCTAAGGTGGAGTGAAAAGCTTGACCTTCGTCAGAATGAACAATTCGGGCGGAAGCTAACCAAAGGTTAGCCCGACGCGGGCAACGGGTCACTCGCAAAGAGAATTTAATCATTGGTAAACTTCCTTCCAGACCACTCTTTCTATACATATATATATATATATATATATATATATATATATAGAAAGAGAGCGAGAGTTTTGTTCAATAAATAATAATCGAAAAAAACTGCACGATTTTCTATGTAGCAATAATAATAATTAACTCTTTCAAATACGTGATTTAAAATAACAGGACCATTTTACCCGAGGCAGTAGTATATCCGAAAAACATCGTAATGCACGATTTTTTCTATGTAGCAATAATAATTAACTCTTTCAAATACGTGATTTAAAATAACAGGACCATTTTACCCGAGGCAGTAGTATATCCGAAAAACATCGTAATGCACGATTTTTTCTATGTAGCAATAATATTAACTCTTTCAAATACGTGATTTAAAATAACAGGATCATTTAACCCGAGGCAGTAGTATGTCCGAAAAACATCGTATAACCTAATTTACAACTATAGTTTACCTTGACTTTCATATGCTTCTATCCTGTTTTATTAATAAAGATTTTTAACTTTTAATAACGTATGAATAAAGATTTTTAACATTTAATTTTATTTTAGTATTTATTCATGCCACGCCGCCTTAGACCACAGCTTAACGTTGAAACCGAATGTTCTTTTTAAAATATAATTAGGATATAATTTCTTTATTATAAAATAAGTTAACAATTATGTTAACAAACAATACTAATAATTTGTAAGTAAAAAATATAATATAAGGGACTACCATAGAAATGTAAGTGCCTATAATTCGATTTTATATATATGTTACTCGTCCGGTCTCGTTATAGCGGATTGGTACACGTCATAGCTCCACCCAGCTACATCGGCAGCCAATCACGACGGACATCTGGTCTTTTGGGCGGAGCTTGGCGAATGTGCATATAAAAGGGGATATTTTCAGTTGGGAGTAACAGTAGCTATTTTCGCATCAGTGAATAATCAACCATGGACCTGTACGTCTCCCCAGACTTGTATGAAGAACGTGATACTGCAGCATTAACCACAATTAGTCTTTTCAATGCGGTTGATTGTGGCGAACTATTTTCGACGCAAACCGTAGAAGATATTTGCAGTGACGCTCCTTACAACCCGACGCAAGGGACTACCATAGAAATGTAAGTGTCCATAATTCGATTTTATATATATATGGAGAGTTGTAGTATTCGTCAAATAGATACTAGTCAAAAATGTCAATCAATGTTATTTCCCCATCATGCTAAAATCGAAATTGGTAATCGAACCAAAGATATCTTCACATAATGGAGATCTGTCTGTCTGTATACTCTGTATATGTTTTCCTTTAAGGTCCGATGAGGATTTGACACGAGTTATACAATCTTTTGAAGGGAATACGGATGATATACTGATCAGTCAGCAGTGTCACACATCCTCCACCATGGACCTGTACGTCTCCCCAGACTTGTATGAAGAACGTGATACTGCAGCATTAACCACAATTAGTCTTTTCAATGCTGCTGATTGTGGCGAACTATTTTCGACGCAAACCGTAGAAGATATTTGCAGTGACGCTCCTTACAATCCGACGCAAGGGACTACCATAGAAATGTAAGTGTCCATAATTCGATTTTATATATAATGGAGAGTTGTAGTATTTCGTCAAATAGATACTAGTCAAAAATGTCAATCAATGTTATTTCCCCATTATGCTAAAATCGAAATTTTTATGGCGTTCACTCCTCGAACCAAAGATATCTTCACATAATGGGGATCTGTCTGTCTGTATACTCTGTATATGTTTTCCTTTAAGGTCCGATGAGGATTTGACACGAGTTATACAATCTTTTGAAGGGAATACGGATGATATACTAATCAGTCAACAATGTCAAATAATGTAAGTGTTTTTCGATCTTTTTGGGATAAGAAGACGCAATATATTTTCATAAATTTATTAAATGAAAGAAATCAGTACAATAAACGAATATACAAATATACGAACAAAAACATTATAATATACAACGAGTACGTACAATTGGAAAACGGTTTTTTATCTGTCTGCATACCATTTCATCGTTTCGGTGAGTGTGACACGGGTCAAATAAATTTAAAAAATTTATAAATTCTTTATCATTTGACATATGCATGAGAAATGAGACACAGTACATTCCGCAAACATTAGTAAAATATCCCTGCATACGAAATGGGTTCCATACAACTTCGGGAATATGTAACTGAGCGAGAAATTTTACAATAATAGGGTCACTCCAGGGTTGAGTACCGAGTGAATCAAAATAGTACAGGCGCTGTCTATTTTTAAAATAGACCGCGATCCAGTGAATCCCTTCATTACCGATGATGTCTGTGTTCACAATAAGACTACCGCATTCTCGCGTACTTGGCAAACTCAATGTTTCATTCTTCGCAAACACGCCGATAAATTTGGAACGTGTGACTCGCTCCATTACTTTCTGAAGTGTATTAGCATCCATTTTAAAAGTCAGTGATAACGCTTCTAAATCTATCTACTTCTATTAGGGCTTGCGATTCGAGATATACTAGTACACTAATAGGAGCGTCTATAGGCTTGGCGAATTCCAGCCGCACTGAGATGTTACCGCTCTGCTGTGGTGTTAAATGGGTATTTACGCTAGCAGATAAGTCAGGTGTAATGTCAAACGGATAAAGGTTAAATTGATCAATGAATTCTTCCTGCGTTACCCCATTACCAAGCTCATCACAATCACCTGCAATATGGGTCAGATTACTATAGGCTCTGGCACAAAGAGGTAACACAGCGTCTGATGAATAGTCCGTACCCATTGTTCCACCCAAAGCAGTGCCATTAACGTATAGAGTTATATTTTTAAGTCCGAAATTCTCGAATTTAAAGGCACTCTTTTTATATTTTCCATTCACCGAAGCGTGGTCCTGCATGCCGATTAATATCCTTTTAGGAAGATTTCCCAGGGCAATGTTTTCTATCTGCTTCGATGCCAACCCTGCAGGAACCGTATATAGTTTGATCTGCACTCTGTTAATAGGATATTTCACTGTAGCGTTTAGTAAATTTTTCTCAATTTCTAGTTGTTTTGGTGAACTTAATTTCACTCGCCGTACGCGGAGGTATGTGTCCATAATGTGAACCACAACGGACTTTGCGCCCTCTTCTTGATTCGCATCCAGATTTAAGCAGATCTCAGGACTCGTGCGGGTGAGCTTTATTTTCATATCCACCCCGTTCACAAGCAACTTCTCCTGGAAAGTGAAATCTGTGTGCAACCGTCCAAAACACTCGTATATTTTCTTTTTAGAATTTTTAAATTTGTCCTTTATACTATTTTCATCTTTAGTTTGATAATATCCCTCCGCACTTAAAAAGGTAGCCTTCGCTTCTTTGGAAAAGTTGAGGACATTTTCCAAATAGGCTCGTAGATGATAGTACCCCGTGCCTGCCGATATGTTGGTCTGATTTAAATATACGTCACACTGGTTGAATATGGCGTGCAGAAAGTTTGTTTCAGGGTATACAGCATATTTGTCATCGCAGGCCGTTCCATCAGAATGGGCTATACGTAGCTTAGCGTACATGTGCACACAGCTTGGATCAAAAAAGTAAGGACCTGAGCTGGGTATCACGAATTCTATAGGTGCACTCGGGGAACTAATTGTGTTTAAAGGGTTAATTGTAATAAAGTCACTGTGCTCAATAGAAACTTGGGTTGGCGGGAGCTCAAAAAAGGACAGCTCCGACTTACAGCATTGTGAACTACATGGGTGGATGAAGCGTGCCATGGCGAAATAGTGACTCCTCTCTCGACAAGTGGTAAACAAACTATGATTCATGAGATCAATATCCTTAGCTTATATCAGTCAAAAAAGTGGTCAACCATAGGTTTCATTCGCTTACAGCATTTCTTTTTTGATAGCCTTTTACGTTTAATACCACGTGACCCCTTCTTCTTCTTCCGGGGGGCCCTCTTCTTCTTCCCGCCACCACGCATTTTTCTCTTTGCATCTTTGATGATTTCGTTCCGTGTACGCTTTAAATGTTTTTTTAGGGCTTCTTTAGGTTTAGCCCCGGCCAATATGTCTTCTGCAGTGTTAAGGCCTGATTGTAGCGCTTTCCTTCCAAGGTATCTGGCACCCCTCTTCAGCAAAGGAACAGCCGTACGTAGTATGGATGAAAAAATGGATCCAAGTCCACTACCGCGCTGGTATCGCATCCCTCGATAGACGGTGAAAGGCTTTCTATCCATTATAACTCAGTGCGTCGAAAGTGTAGCTTCACTGTTAAGCTCCCGTTACCGAATGGGAAGTTTTCGCCCTCAATCGTTCTTATATATATTGTGATATTGGTTATTAAATTAGTTGCGACATTCACATAATGGGGTCTGTCATATGTAATACTCAAACTCCTTCCTCTATGGTTGGGGATGTGAGCAATGCGCAGCAGGCGTGCCTGGGTATCCCCAACAAACTGGTGCTCCACTATATTACTGTAAATATAGCACATGTCTGGGGACCTTTCAGCCAATTTCTCCATCTTCAATTGATACATTAATCTGGACAAGTTATACTGTGTCTCGTGAAATGTGTCTCTTTGGAAGGCTGCGCTATATCGGCCGTTGGTTAGAATTTTGAACTTTCTATGTTCTTTAAGACATCTGTTAGTCTTTGATTTTAGGATTAGTGTATGTGCAGGGTTGTTTACGATTTCATATACTAAATCATTCGTAAGGTTTGAGTTTCTTAAACTTACGTTTAAGCCTCTCACAACATCCTCGGCCGAACCATATTGACCCGGCCCTAGTCTTACTTCTGTACTGTAATACCGTGCAATCTTAGTCCAAGCGATGCGCATAGTTTCATCCATAGCTACCCCAGCTTTTTCACACTCGTCAATGTCTCTAAGAATCGTAAAAACGGTTTCTTCATGTTCAATATTTAAAAAGACGGTGTCCAGCTGAATTTCGCATATCCCCACCTCATACGAATCACGACCCAATTCAATGTGCCCATGGAGTTCTGTTACAAAGTTGGCTAGCGTGTTGTTAGGGTGTACAGACAGGGACGAGGAGGACGGGAGTGTGACGTAGAAATGGTTAGGAGCCATGTTGCATACTATTTAAGCTTCATTATTGCATCAGCTTTTATATAGGTGTTGAAGCTTTCTGGGTACCCTAGCCATTTCACCAGGTACATTTTTCTCCTTCCTGAACCTTTGCTTCCTAAAATTTTCTCAATTTTAAACACATTTTTTTCTAAATTAAACGCAACTTTCTGCAATTCCTCGCGGTAAAAGCCTCCTGAGATTTCTTCCCCATTCAAATCTTCAATGTAATACATCATTATCACACCTTTAGGTCTCACAGCCCTAACTTTAAAAATCTCGCGTGTCCATCCTTGCTCAAAACCCTTTGCGAATTTATTCCCCGAACGCGACAGCCTTACATAATCATTGATTTTGAAGCGCACAGAGTGTGGTGGTGGTGGTGGTGGTGGTCCATCTCTTCTCGGGAGCGTACCTCTTTCTAAAACTTCGTTAGGTGTTGCCCCAATCGTGCGATGGTGTGAGCGGTTGTAGGATGATGCCAATGGTTCCAGAATGTCTAGAAATCTGTATGTGTTTTTATGTGTAAAATAACGGTGCATGCGTTCCTTTATGGTGCGCTGAACTCTTTCAGCTAAAGAAGCCTTATGTATAGAATTGGTTGTGTAATAGCTGATATTAAACTCTGTCAACATATTCTGAAAAGCACGGCCTATAAACTCCTTCCCCATATCCGTACAAAAATAGCCAGGAACCCTGTTTTCTTTTAACATTAGCGTTTTGGTGGCTTTAGCAACTGTTTCAGGTGATTTATTTTTCAGAGGAACTAGCCACAGATATCTAGAGAATACGTCTATTATGAATAGAATGTAGCGGTAACCATCGTTATACACAGAATATCTTTGCATGTCTGTTAAATCTGCTTGCCAAATAGAATCAATCGAGGAAGCCGTTGTCTTGGCTGTTTTAAACCTTTTTCTCACAGGCTTATGAAGCGTATAAGCGTCCTGCTCCCTCAAAAATCTTTCAACATCTTTTTTTCCTACTCCGTAAACGTGCAGTCTATCTACGCCGCCGTAAGAGGATGGGGCAGAAATGTCATAATAACGTTTAGTTAATACGTTAGCCATTTGCGTATTTTAGAGGCACGTGGGTAGGGTTGGTTTAACCTCTTCTTGCTCCTCTTCAAAGGTGTTACCGCAGGGGGTGACGGCGCCTTCAATTGTGTCACAGGCGTTGCGTGTTCCAAGTCTTTTAACCTGTTCAGATTTCCTATCAACGTTTTAGGGACATTTATTTGTTGTAGTCTTGCTTTAATATGCTTCCATCCTGATGGTGATGGCCTATCCCACTTTCTCACCAGATCATGGACAATGTCTACGATATTCGATCCCTGTACCTTTGATCCTTCCACAATGATCTCCCCTGTATCGGTCCATTGTATGGCGGGATCCTCATTCAATAGATTATAAAGACTTAAGCCTTTACTCCTCAATGTAAGTGGGAGGGTATTTTTTAATACATGTTCGATATGTTGTGTGGCTAATCTTTTTGGTTGATCAGCTGTATCGTCGGGTACAGGTCCTATGTCGCCATCGTCCCCCGTGCTGTGCCTAATAACCACAGGAATCTCCGTAGGGCTCTTATAATTTTCGTACTCGTGAAGAAATTTCTGCAGAGCTTCTTGGTATAAGATTCTTTTCTCATCAGGTGTTTTTTCACTGTTTAATAGGGCTAACAATTCGCTTTCCATTCTTTTAAGTCTGCTTTTACGGGGATCTAGATCCGTGTCTCTTTGCAGTGAAGCGTACACCTCGTGGGGAATCACTACCACTTTCTTCATTATATTAATCTAGTCAGTAAAGGGCCCAAAACTGAAAATAAGATGGGGAGAAATGACCCTCCTGTTTGCACAATAACTCGTTTTTTCTTCGCTACAGTTTGACTTTTACGAGCGAGTGTACGTATTATGTTCTTGTAGCGGCGTAGGCGAGCCTTCTGATGGGTTTTCATTGATACATTGCAATTTATAACGTTAAGACAGATTTCACAGATGCATTTTAAAAAGTCGGCGTCGATATTTTTAATAAACATCTGCTGCATTGCCCGGGGCAGTCGATGATAGATTTTTATTAATTCATGGTATTTCTTTAGTCTCTTTGTCATTCTGGAATATACACCGTTTCAGGCTCGTTTGGAAATATATTCGTTCGCAGAAGCACTCTAAACGTGTTTCGCGGATGAAGGTCGCAAAGCAAATATCCGTAACGCGTGCTTGTAGCTTCTTTATAAACTTCCAAAAACTCCTTACGCTGATTCGGGAACATTTGATTGGCTAATACCCCAATTTGTGATACATCTCTACGTTGCGCGAATAAGACTAGATATTGCGTATTTAACGACACATCGCGCATGTATCTATTTTTGAAAAATAGATTCTGATTGATGAAGAACACGCTTATGTTAAGATGGTGGGAGTATACTGTAAATGTCTCGGCAAACGTTTTATCCATCTCCAACATGAGATCGTCAATTACAATGATTGTATGTTCAGTTCCCTTTAGCGAATTAACGTCATATACACCTTTGTGGAACAAAATATCATCTTGGTACTCGTTGAACGCTGATTGATACGTCGAATAGCACCATATAACTTTATGCACAAATTTCGAGAACATCTCGCCCTTTTCTTTAATGATTTTAAGCATAAACACAGTTTTACCACATCCTGTAGGTCCAGATATAATACATGTGGATGGGCTCGTGAATCTGAATTTTTCTACAGAGTCCATTTCTAACACGTCACACTCCTAAGTGGGTCATTTACAAAATATTACAAATTTTGAGTGCTGATCCTTATATTTCTTCTCCCACAGAACCGACGATGAGGTAGAGCACCCTATCATTACGGATGACGATGACAGTGTAGTTGTGATCTCCTCCCCTGAACCCTCACCAGCGATACAGGTTGCACGTCCAAAGCGGAGGTATGAGAACCCCACATCAGGTATAAAGCGGCCGAAATACGTACCTGTTGCAGCAGACCCCCAACCCTCAACCTCTTACGCAACAACCTCCCCAGCAGCAGCACCTAATATACCCCCTTATTCCGCCCCCCGTTCTGTTAAGTCTACAATAATAGATCCCCAACCCTCCTACGCAACAGGGCCCCCATCAGCAGCACCTAATATACCCTAATTCCGCCCCCCGTTCTGTTGAGGATGTTATTACGTTCGAGTTAGTGCGCGCCGCAGCCCCCACCCCCGCCTTGACTAGAAATCGGTATAGAGTCAGGGTCGACCCTAGAGCCCTGTATAGCAATGGAATTGAGCGCGGGATACGCAGGGTAGTAGAGCGTATTATAGAGTTTGCTCTTCAGAATCGCGACGAGCGTGAGGTCAGGACGAGTCTGTCCTTTGGGTTCGGGTCAGATGACGGTGATGTAGACGATTATTGGGTGATAGTACCGTTCAGACGTTTGGCTGCTGAAGATGTAGAATATATATTAGGGCGTATAATGCAAGCCGTCCAAAGTAGTATAGCCTTCAATATGGACAACTTCACGGTAAATATTGACCGTGTATTCCGTGTTGCGGGTCATAGTGCCATACCGTACACTCTTAACTTCAATTCTCCAACTATTTACCGAAGGCATATAAACGTCGATCGTGGTTGCGGCTTTATAGCAGTACTCTTAGCACGTATGTTTACTGTACAAAATACACGGACTCAAAAAATTTGGCTGCCTACGATCGTTGAGCGTGCCCGTAAACTAGCTGTAGACTGTGAACTTGAATTTGACTGTAATATGGGTCCTGAAGAGCTGAGAAAGGTAGAACAGGAAATGAATGTGCGCATAGTTATATTTGGTTTGGATGATCGCCGCCGGACTGTGTATGTTTTTAAAAGCTGTGTGAGAGATCGTACAAGGCCCCTACTTATTTTAGGATTGTCAGGAACAACGTATCTCCCCATCCGTAATATAAGGGGGCTTTACGCGAGTTATGACAAAAGTCGAAAATATGGGAGACATCATGATTTGTGTAAGGGGTGCCTCGAGTTTGCGGATGATATAGTGAGACATTGTAAAGAATGTCACATGGTATGTGAGCAGTGTAAAAGCACCAAATGTGAAAGCCGTGTAGTTGAGAAGAGAGACTGTGATGTGTGTAGACGCACATTTTTCAATAATAGCTGCTTTGGATCTCCATAAATCAATTGGTACGTGCAGGGAAAATGAGAATCTGTGAATGTGGTATGTTTCACACAATGGATAATTGGGGAAAATTTAAGCGCAAGTGCGACGTAATTCACTGTCCTACATGCCAGGAGGAGGAATATAAGGCGGATGGAAAGTAAGCATGTGTGTTATATGAAAGATGCTAAGCCTAAAAATACCCTTGTATAACTGTGTACTACGATATAGAAACATATACGAACGCTGAAACCAAAGAGGTAATTCCACATTTACTTGTGAGCCAGACCATCTGTGATGAGTGTATGGGTATCGAATGTGACGAGTGCCCCAAATGCGGTAAACGGACAAACGTTTTTAAAACGAATGTCAGCGATAGTCCTGTGAAACTATTTGTGTCCTATATTGTCAAGTTAGCCGACAAGTTCAAAAAATGACTGTGTATATTCTCGCCCATAACGGGGCAAAGTTTGACACGCAGTTCCTTTATAAGGAGTTGCTTGAACACGAATCCTCTGAGATATTTACAGGTGATCCATTGAAAAGAGGCAACAAATTAATACAGATGCAGATAAGAGGCAATGTACAATTTAAAGATACTTTATTATTCACACCTTGTAAATTAGCAAAGCTACCCAAGGTGATGGGAGTAGCAGCTGAAGTTTCCAAAGGATACTTCCCATACACTTTCCTCACCAGCGAGACTTTAAACTACGTAGGCCCACCACCCCCCAAACATTATTTTGACTGCATGGATGAACGTGAAGACTTTGATCGATACTACGACAGTTTTAATGAAAGTAACCCTTATAATATAGCTGATGAATGTGAGCGTTATTGCGTGAATGATGTGCGCGTGCTTAGAGTTGTTTCCAGGCCTTTAGAAGTATGTACATAGCCCGTTTCAAATGCGATCCACTGCAAGTCGCAACCACCTCGCATCATTATGTTTTACTGTGTCAAGAATAACTTCATGCCTAAAGACACCTTAGCCATTATTCACCGAAACACCCCCGCAGTTACGGACACAAGGCTATTTACTGGCTCATACACCGCACAACAAACATGTGTATACATAAAGCACGCCCGCAACACGGGTGAAGTACCCATTAAGATTAATGGACGTGTTTTTTGGGTTGATGGGTTAAGTGAAAACCGTGGTCACTGGTGTGAAGACTGTGTCACCTTTCCTTTAACGGTTGCTGGTGGCATGGATACCCCCGTCCTGAGTGCGGAGTCACCGGAGATATCCACGGTAGGTCTCCTGCCGACTGTCTTGCATCGACCCGCACCCGCGATCAACTTATAGGATCACAGTTCACTCACAAAGTCTTGTGGGTGCTGAATATGATGCACGGATGGACAGACGATGTATACCGTGAGGAAATAAAAACGATCAAGCGTTCAATGGTGCTGGATCCTCTCAAATGCGGTGATAGCTTGTTTGGAGGACGTACAAATCCTTTCAGACTATACTTCCACCTACGGAGGGCGTGAAGCTCCATTACTACGATTTCTGTTCTTATACCCATACGTGATGAAGAGCAATCCGTACCCCGTGGGCGCTCCTGAGAACTGGTGGGGCCTAGCCTACCATCCATCAATGAATTTTCAAAAATTTGAATGATCATTACTTTGGGCTCTCTTTCGTAGACGTACTCCCCCCCACGCAATTTATGGATGCCGATCTTACCTGTCGTTATCGACGACAAGCTCATGTTTCCCCTGTGCGTGAAGTGCGCGGAAGAGGATAACGGCGAATGTAACCATATACCCCCCAGCGTAAGATCAGAGGCGTATATACAAGTCCTGAGCTGGCCTAGCCGTGCGCCATGGTTATAGAATACTGAAGATACACGAGGTGTGGAGGTTTCAGAAGCTCCCCAACCTTTTCACACCATATATAAACGCCTTTTTGAAGGATAAGGTTGAAGCATCAGGGTATCCGCGAGGAGTTGATACCGAAGATGAAAGTCTGCCTATATTCAACGTTACCGCGACCGCGAAGGTATACAACTTGATCGTGTCCAAATTGTAAAGAATCCTGGCAAGCGCTTTAGTGCAAAATTGTGTCTAAACAGTCTATGGGGAAAATTTGCGCAGAATACCGGCAGAGGGAACATTCATTTGGCACAAAGTTATAGCGATGTCTGGGATTATGCCAATGCCCCCGATAAAAGGTCATGGAGATCGTGAATGTAGGTAATACTTACGTAATAAAGTACAACAACACTGAATTTGCCACAGATACCTCAAGGGTTACAAACATATGTGTGGCGAGCTTCACAACAGCCTACGCCCGTATAAAACTTTGGGGTCTATTGCATTCTCTTGGGCGGAGAGTATTGTATGCCGATACGATAGCGTGA
Source organism: Bathynomus jamesi (assembly GCA_023014485.1). Taxonomy (NCBI): domain Eukaryota; kingdom Metazoa; phylum Arthropoda; class Malacostraca; order Isopoda; family Cirolanidae; genus Bathynomus; species Bathynomus jamesi. Next base: position 82,438 of record JAJOZX010008585.1, on the reverse strand, counting down.
TATTCACAGAGAGGGAGGGTGATTACATGCCCGCTATTGGGGAGTTCCTCGGCGAGCTCACTGATGAGATCAAGGATGAGTATGGGGACGACGCATACGCCGACTCTTTTATCTCAACAGGACCTAAGACTTATGGGGTACGGGTCAGGGTAGGGGATGAAATGAAATATATCGTGAAGGCAAAGGGTATTACGCTCAACCATGCGAATCGGGAGGTTGTTAACTTTGAGGTCGTTGAAGGATCTAGTATGTTTGGAACCTCACCAACTAATTGTAGGCACCCACAATTTTCGGGCGCAGAAGCTGGGAGGCGTGAAGGAACTTAGGGGTACGATGGTGTGCCGTAACACCTATAGGAAACGTTACCAGTTACCTGGCACCTATGATACCGTACCCTTTGGATACCAATGATGCTTCTAACTCACACGTCTTGTATATAATCGTATCTATTTGTAAATATGTATATATATATAACTTGAATATCTCGAATCGTATTTGTAAATATATGAATATCTCAATAAATCAAATAGCGTTTCACTTTTCTCCTTTGTGTGTGTGTGTGTGTGTGTGTGTGTGTGTGTGTAGGTGAAAGTTCTAAGCTCCGCCCACTGCGTGAGTCATGCTACTATCTGGGAGTCCCTGCGTGGTCAGTCGACCGCAGTAAGCCCGAGAGATCAGACGTGTATTCAGATCAGACGTATATTGAAATGGCTACCTTAATATTGCTTGCACAACGTTTATGAAATGGTATTCAGTAAAGTGTGAGGATGTGGTGGATACCGAAAACTTCCTATTCCCCCCTCCTATGCCTCTTTTAAAACCACATTGGATTGTGCGAAGTTCCAAGATGTACAAATACTCTACGGATGTTCTGGTGAGACTGTTGAAGGCTTTCGTTGCACAGACGATGTGCTGAAGTATACTGCAGGGCTAAACTTTATAAAGTCTCACATACACCGTGAAGTAAAAGAAACAACGCGTGCAGAAGAGAAGCAGCAGGTATGGATAATGAGCCTTGTGGATGGGTGGTGTGACAAGCGGTATTACGTCATGCTACACCATGTCGATTACTCATACCCTACGTCTGAAAATGTGAATTTCGTGATCATGAACAATCTTAGGTGTTTTTATCACTATATTAACGTATATCATGATGAGGTTCATATGAGGTTGTGGCTATGCCATGCGTGAGTTTTTAACAGATTTTAGAGACGAGTTATCGTTTGATGTGTAGAAGGAAAAATATGAGCATATGTTCCTCTAAAATAGTGCGCCGGAGTGTGGAGATGATTAGCGCCTAGTTCTTATCCAAAGTGCGTAGGCTGGTAGTGACGAACGGAAAAACAAATATGTGCAACAATTCGAGTCGTACGAACATGCCCATTCACGTATCATCGAGTCAGCCGCCCGTCGAACCATTCCTGCCTGTGCCTCACACGGCTCATAGTTATCTCAGAGCTTGAGCCGAGTGGACGTGCGCTCCTCGAATACGATGGAACTTCCTTTGAGCAGCATTCTCAACGCCTCGTACGATGTGTCCGTGACGAAATCGTTGCGCGTGTTCAGGCGTAATTCCGGTACCATTAGCTATGTACTGGAAACGGAATGTAGACCGACAAACAAACGGGTTTATTTAAGTATCGAGGAGATGAATAGAATCTTTGTGATAGTTGATAAGTGGTGTGAAGATCGTTATAAAATACCTGCTAACGTAGGTACAAGAAGAGAGCAGATTAGTGACGCGCCCTCATACGCCGTTGTATGTACGTTGTGTATAAATAACGATCGGCCATGCATTGATATAAGGCTTATGTGGAAGAATGCTTCTGATAATAACGCTCTTATTCCTACGCGAAACCGTTTCATCCTCGACAGAATGTTTGAAATCGTCGGATTCCGTAAACTGAAATCTATATTAGACGCGCGTGTTACGGATATGCTTTATTTTGATACAGTTCTTGAATACGCATACACTGCTCTGCTCGATGGGTTTACCGAGTGTAGGACTGGCGAGAATGGTCTAGTGCTGGATGTTTATTTAAAAGTTTAGACTCTTTGAAATACCATGAACTTTGGTACAAAGCAATTGATCGGTACAAGGCTGAGCTCACCTACACCGTTCACCCTGAAGACTATTTCTTTATATAACGCGCAGTTGCCGTAACGATTTAGAAGATTATTTCAATTGCCGTTATGTTGAGTGAAGAGTTCACGATTGAAAAGCTCGAGTCGGTAGAAAAAAACCCTCGATTGGAAAAGCATTTCTTATAAACTTGCGTTTAATAATGTAGCTAACGATGAACTCTTTGTGCGTGCTTTTGATTGTATTCTAGACGTATTTAAAGATGACTTGCCAACCGGTTGTAAAGTGGGGACAAAAATAGTACTGAACGATATGAAAGCCATTCATATCGAATACAGGTTTCCCTATACTTTAAGCGGTGAAATATTATTAAGCCGCATAGACTGCGTAATGCAGAGCAATAATGATGTAATTGTAAACTCGATTAAGACCGATTTTAGTATTTTGAAAAAAAAGTGAATTGTATATATATATTTTGATTATACGCATATTTCTATTGATTTGTGTTTATATATATATATATATATATTTTGCTTGATATTTCTCCTGTACTGTTTGTACATATTGAAGTGTATATGAAATGTATATTTTATTTATATATCACCATATTTGTGTGTGTGTGTATCTTTCTGTTATGTACATATTGAAATGTATATGAAATGTATATGAAATGTATATTTATTTATATATAATTATGTGTATATATTTCTGTTATACATATTCCTCAAATGTATATGAAATGTATATTTTATTTTATATATATATATATATACATCCATAATTGTGTGTATATATTTCTGTTATACGCATATTCTTCAAATGTATATGAAATGTATATTTTATTATATATATATATATATCCATAATTGTGTGTATATATTTCTGTTATACGCATATTCCTCAAATGTATATTTATTTTCTATATATTTATAAATAAAAAGAATGATGCAATGTTGTTTATTGTTATGCCTTCTACTACCGGTATTCTGTATACAACAGGTATCTGGCAATATTTAAGCCTTCTAAGCCAACTGGCTGATTAGGAGTCTATAATAGTGTATACAATGGAATACATGGCGCTATCTGGCAACTCAGCCAACTGGCTGATTAGGCGTATATAATAATAATGTATGCAATAATACTGCTAAAAAGAGGTATCTGACAACCAGCCAACTGGCTGATTAGGAGTCTATAATAATGTATACAATGGTATCGCGGTATCTGGCAACTCAAGCCAATTACGCCAACTGGCTGATTAGGAGCCTATAAAACAACGCCAGCCCGGCTGGAAGTCTTAATGTGCACTTGGCTCCTGCCAGGTGAACACCTCTCCTCCTTTCTCTCCTCCTCCTCCTTTCTCTTGGGGGATAACGCCGCCTCCAAGTTTCCCCCCCACCCCCCTTTGCAACAACCCCCCTTTGCAACAACCCCCTCCCCACTTCCACCCCTTTGCAACGCTCTTATTCCTACGCGAAACCGTTTCATCCTCGACAGAATGTTTGAAATCGTCGGATTCCGTAAACTGAAATCTATATTAGACGCGCGTGTTACGGATATGCTTTATTTTGATACAGTTCTTGAATACGCATGCACTGCTCTGCTCGATGGGTTTACCGAGTGTAGGACTGGCGAGAATGGTCTAGTGCTGGATGTTTATTTAAAAAGTTTAGACTCTTTGAAATACCATGAACTTTGGTACAAAGCAATTGATCGGTACAAGGCTGAGCTCACCTACACCGTTCACCCTGAAGAACTATTTCTTTATATAACGCGCAGTTGCCGTAACGATTTAGAAGATTATTTCAATTGCCGTTATGTTGAGTGAAGAGTTCACGATTGAAAAGCTCGAGTCGGTAGAAATAAACCCTCGATTGGAAAAGCATTCTTATAAACTTGCGTTTAATAATGTAGCTAACGATGAACTCTTTGTGCGTGCTTTTGATTGTATTCTAGACGTATTTAAAGATGACTTGCCAACCGGTTGTAAAGTGGGGACAAAAATAGTACTGAACGATATGAAAGCCATTCATATCGAATACAGGTTTCCCTATACTTTAAGCGGTGAAATATTATTAAGCCGCATAGACTGCGTAATGCAGAGCAATAATGATGTAATTGTAAACTCGATTAAGACCGATTTTAGTATTTTGAAAAAAAAGTGAATTGTATATATATATTTTGATTATACGCATATTTCTATTGATTTGTGTTTATATATATATATATATAATTTTGCTTGATATTTCTCCTGTACTGTTATGTACATATTGAAGTGTATATGAAATGTATATTTTATTTATATATCACCATATTTGTGTGTGTGTGTATATTTCTGTTATGTACATATTGAAATGTATATGAAATGTATATGAAATGTATATTTATTTATATATAATTATGTGTATATATTTCTGTTATACGCATATTCCTCAAATGTATATGAAATGTATATTTATTTTATATATATATATATATACATCCATAATTGTGTGTATATATTTCTGTTATACGCATATTCTTCAAATGTATATGAAATGTATATTTTATTATATATATATATATATCCATAATTGTGTGTATATATTTCTGTTATACGCATATTCCTCAAATGTATATTTATTTTCTATATATTTATAATAAAAAGAATGATGCAATGTTGTTTATTGTTATGCCTTCTACTACCGGTATTCTGTATACAACAGGTATCTGGCAATATTTAAGCCTTCTAAGCCAACTGGCTGATTAGGAGTCTATAATAGTGTATACAATGGAATACATGGCGCTATCTGGCAACTCAGCCAACTGGCTGATTAGGCGTATATAATAATAATGTATGCAATAATACTGCTAAAAAGAGGTATCTGACAACCAGCCAACTGGCTGATTAGGAGTCTATAATAATGTATACAATGGTATCGCGGTATCTGGCAACTCAAGCCAATTACGCCAACTGGCTGATTAGGAGCCTATAAAACAACGCCAGCCCGGCTGGAAGTCTTAATGTGCACTTGGCTCCTGCCAGGTGAACACCTCTCCTCCTTTCTCTCCTCCTCCTCCTTTCTCTTGGGGGATAACGCCGCCTCCAAGTTTCCCCCCCACCCCCCTTTGCAACAACCCCCCTTTGCAACAACCCCCTCCCCACTTCCACCCCTTTGCAACAACCCCCACCCCCCTTTGCAACATTCCATAATAACCTGCAACATTCCTGCACTCTCCCCTTTTGCGGCTATACTACTCATTTCTAAACACATTCTGGAGCATTTGCGGGGTTATGTTATCTGCAGCAATTCGTATACGTAAGTTTTCAAGACTCGTAATCTTCGTCTGATAGACGTGCGATTTGATAAAGCCCCATGCAAAGAAATCTAAAGGGGTTAAATCTGGTGATCTCGCTGGCCAAGGTCTGTTGCTTCCGCGTCCGATCCAGCGATTTGGAAAACGTCCATTTAGATAATCCTGAACAATTTTGGCATAGTGACAAGGAGCACCATCATGTTGATAGACGACGGTACTAACAATCCTATCCCCAATCAGCTGAGGTTCAAGGAATTGCTGCAACATGTCCAGATAAATAAGCCCCGTAACTGTAGCTTCAGCAAAGAATAAAGGACCATAAACCTTAGATTTTGTTAAACCCATCCAGACATTAACTTTAGGTGAGTCTCTTTCCCAATTTTGGACGAAATCATTCGGTCTTTCATCTGCCCAAATTCGACAGTTATGGCGATTTACTTTTCCACACGTATGGAAAGTGGCTTCATCACTAAAGAGAATGTTGTCCATTAAATTATCACTCCAGATTTGTTTTACGAGATCAGCACACACAGCACTTCGTCGAGGGAAATCTTCCTCATGTAAATCATGTAAAACCTGCAAATGATAGCTTTTCTTCCGCAAATTAACTTTCAGAATTTTGTGCACAGATGACGTCGGGAGGCCTAGTCTGTGTGATGCAGCACGAACGGACGTACGTGGCTCCTCAATGATAATTCCGCGTACTGCATTCACGGTAAGATCTGACATACACGGTCGTCTTGATCTTGCTTCATCATTTACAGATCCCGTTCGTTTAAATTTGTTCACCAATTTTCGTATTGTCTTGTCTATTGGCCCCGGCTTATGAAATCTTCTAAACTTCTCTATGATGTCATTGTATTTCTTTCCTTCGATTCGCCAAATTACTATTGCCACACGCTCTTCTGTATTCATTCTAAGGGCTTCTGAAAAGAAAAATAGAAAAAAATAATTATTTCACAAAAATAGATCCTGACTTTATGTACACCCTGTATTATATATATATATATATACTAGCAGAGATACCCGGCGTTGCCCGGGATGTAAGGGTGTGTCAAAATAAGGTAAAAAGATGAACAAAACTAAATGAACACAAACAAAGTTTTGGTAATTGTTTTTATTCCTTGAAAACATCAGACATTTTGTAGCACTTCAGTGTAAACAATGTTACGTGTTTTTCCATTGGGTGTCAAAACATAAAGATTGCGAGGTGTTCCAACTTTTTTGGGCCATTGTCACCCATAGCAAAAGTCACACTCAAATGTCAAAATGCAAAAACTTATTCCTTAAACTTATATTTTAAAAAGTTCTCGAAAATAATGATTTTAAGCTTTTTTTGTGTGAAAATGCAAAAAACTTATTCCTTAACCTTATATTTTAAAAAGTTTTCGAAAATATTGATTTTAAGCTTTTTGTGTTAAAATGAAAAAACTTATTCCTTAACCTTATATTTAAAAGTTCTCGAAAATTTTGAAACTTTTATGCCTACCTACCTACCTACCTACTGTCTAGTCTACCTACCTACTGTACCTACCTACTGTACCTACTGTACCTACCTACTACCTACCTACTGTACCTACCTACCTACCTACTGTACCTACCTACTGTACCTACCTACTGTACCTACTGTACCTACCTACCGTACCTACCTACCTACCTACCTACTGTACCTACCTACCTACCTACTGTACCTACCTACCTACTGTACCTACCTACCTACCTACTGTACCTACCTACCTACCTACCTACCTACTGTACCTACCTACCTACTGTACCTACCTACCTACTGTACCTACCTACCTACCTACCTACCTACTGTACCTACCTACCTACTGTACCTACCTACCTACCTACCTACTACCTACTGTACCTACCTACTGTACCTACCTACCTACCTACCTACTGTACCTACCTACTGTACCTACCTACCTACCTACCTACTGTACCTACCTACTGTACCTACCTACCTACTGTACCTACCTACTGTACCTACCTACTGTACCTACCTACCTACTGTACCTACCTACCTACCTACCTACTGTACCTACCTACCTACCTACTGTACCTACCTACTGTACCTACCTACCTACTGTACCTACCTACCTACCTACCTACTGTACCTACCTACTGTACCTACCTACCTACCTACTGTACCTACCTACTGTACCTACCTACCTACTGTACCTACCTACTGTACCTACCTACTGTACCTACCTACCTACCTACTGTACCTACCTACCTACCTACTGTACCTACCTACTGTACCTACCTACCTACCTACTGTACCTACCTACTGTACCTACCTACTGTACCTACCTACCTACCTACCTACCTACTGTACCTACCTACCTACCTACTGTACCTACCTACCTACTGTACCTACCTACTGTACCTACCTACTGTACCTACCTACCTACTGTACCTACCTACTGTACCTACCTACTGTACCTACCTACCTACTGTACCTACCTACTGTACCTACCTACCTACCTACCTACTGTACCTACCTACTGTACCTACCTACCTACCTACCTACTGTACCTACCTACCTACCTACCTACTGTACCTACCCATTTACTAAATAAAACTGTCTAGTCTACCTACCGTACCTACCTACTGTACCTACCTACCTACCTACTGTACCTACCCATTTACTAAATAAAACTGTCTAGTCTACCTACCGTACCTACCTACTGTACCTACCTACCTACCCGGCGTTGCCCGGGATGTAAGGGTGTGTCAAAATAAGGTAAAAAGATGAACAAAACTAAATGAACACATAAACACAAAGTTTTGGTAATTGTTTTTATTCCTTGAAAACATCAGACATTTTGTAGCACTTCAGTGTAAACAATGTTACGTGTTTTTCCATTGGGTGTCAAAACATAAAGATTGCGAGGTGTTCCAACTTTTTTGGGCCATTGTCACCCATAGCAAAAGTCACACTCAAATGTCAAAATGCAAAAACTTATTCCTTAAACTTATATTTTAAAAAGTTCTCGAAAATAATGATTTTAAGCTTTTTTTGTGTCAAAATGCAAAAACTTATTCCTTAACCTTATATTTTAAAAAGTTTTCGAAAATAATGATTTTAAGCTTTTTTGTGTTAAAATGAAAAAACTTATTCCTTAACCTTATATTTTAAAAAGTTCTCGAAAATTTTGAAACTTTTATGCCTACCTACCTACCTACTGTCTAGTCTACCTACCTACTGTACCTACCTACTGTACCTACTGTACCTACCTACCTACTGTACCTACCTACCTACTGTACCTACCTACTGTACCTACCTACTGTACCTACCTACCTACCTACCTACTGTACCTACCTACTGTACCTACCTACCTACCTACTGTACCTACCTACTGTACCTACCTACTGTACCTACCTACCTACTGTACCTACCTACCTACCTACTGTACCTACCTACTGTACCTACCTACCTACCTACCTACCTACTGTACCTACCTACTGTACCTACCTACCTACCTACCTACCTACTTACTGTACCTACCTACCTACCTACCTACCTACCTACTGTACCTACCTACCTACCTACCTACCTACCTACTGTACCTACCTAACTACCTACCTACTGTACCTACCTACCTACCTACCTACCTACCTACTGTACCTACCTACCGTACCTACCTACCTACCTACCTACTGTACCTACCTACCTACCTACCTACTGTACCTACCTACCGTACCTACCTACTGTACCTACCTACTGTACCTACCCATTTACTAAATAAAACTGTCTAGTCTACCTACCGTACCTACCTACTGTACCTACCTACCTACTGTACCTACCTACCTACCCGGCGTTGCCCGGGATGTAAGGGTGTGTCAAAATAAGGTAAAAAGATGAACAAAACTAAATGAACACATAAACACAAAGTTTTGGTAATTGTTTTTATTCCTTGAAAACATCAGACATTTTGTAGCACTTCAGTGTAAACAATGTTACGTGTTTTTCCATTGGGTGTCAAAACATAAAGGTTGCGAGGTGTTCCAACTTTTTTGGGCCATTGTCACCCATAGCAAAAGTCACACTCAAATGTCAAAATGCAAAAACTTATTCCTTAAACTTATATTTTAAAAAGTTCTCGAAAATAATGATTTTAAGCTTTTTTTGTGTCAAAATGCAAAAACTTATTCCTTAACCTTATATTTTAAAAAGTTTTCGAAAATATGATTTTAAGCTTTTTTGTGTCAAAATGCAAAAACTTATTCCTTAACCTTATATTTTAAAAAGTTCTCGAAAATTTTGAAACTTTTATGCCTACCTACCTACTGTCTAGTCTACCTACCTACTGTACCTACCTACTGTACCTACCCATTTACTAAATAAAACTGTCTAGTCTACCTACCTACTGTACCTACCCATTTACTAAATAAAACTGTCTAGTCTACCTACCTACTGTACCTACCTACCTACCTACCTACCTACCTACTGTCTAGTCTACCTACCTACCTACTGTCTAGTCTACCTACCTACTGTACCTACCTACCTACCTACCTACCTACTGTCTAGTCTACCTACCTACTGTACCTACCTACTGTACCTACCTACCTACCTACTGTACCTACCTACTGTACCTACCTACCTACCTACTGTACCTACCTACTGTGCACACCATTAGATTCCCCGTGAAAAGTTATATCTGATTCACTACCTTAAACACTATTTGGTGCAGCCATATTCATTTCAATAGAGAACAAACAAACAGACAAACAGACAAACTTCCTCTTTTATATATGTAGATATATATATAATTGAATGTCAAATGAGGTGTAAGTATGAAACGATTTTAATATTTTTATAGTAATTTGCATTAAAATTATAGGTATGCCGAACACTTAGTAAGGAATGTATATTATGTAATAATGTAGTGCAGTTATACAGGGTGACTTGTTTTTATTCGAAAATCATGAAACCATGAAAGCTATTATTAATGGTTCTCGAATAAAAAAAAAATCACCCTGTATTATAATCATCATTTCCTGTCAATACATTCTCTTTATTTCCTTCCATGCACCTGCCAACACTTATACCTTTGTTCTACTTCCGGCAATTCAAATTTTGCAGTTTAAGGAGTTTCTCTTTCTCTCTATATATATATATATCTCTCTCTCTCTCTCTCTACGTATGAGAGAGAGAGAGAGAGAGAGAGAGAGGAGAGAGAGAGAGAATATTAGCCATACATTGCATGTTTTTATCTACTACTTAATTCACAAATGTGCAATGTACATGGCTTGTAAAACGCGCGCGCGCGCGCACACACACACACACACACACACACGTTTCGCTGTCTTACGAAACCGATATTTTGACATTTTCAGATGTGAATGGCGACCTTTAACCTATCTTAAATAACCTTATTAATTTAATTTAACCTAATCTAACCTAACCTTCATTGTATCCATTTTTTTCATATTTAATGAATTTTAATAAATATTAAATTTGAAACTATGGCGACACATCTAATGTGTTTCGCAGTGAACTCAGTGTATGCCCGAAAGATTATGGCGACATAATGTAGACAAGAATACACACACATATACACATTTATGCACTGTGTGTATATATATATATATGTGTGTGTGTGTGTGTGTGTTTCAGACAGGAACCTTAAAAGTAAGGCAATGAGTGTGTCTCTTGATTCGTTCATTACACTACATTTCGTGCGATCAAGATAAGGCGATTCTGGTTTTTAACAAACGTAATTCTTAGTTTCGTCTTCGAAAGATCGGTAATTACAGAGGAAAAAACCATTAAAACCAAACCCGACTGCTCAAATCACAGAATTAAAACCTCGATTAGTAATTACGAGAGTAAACTGTTTACTTACATGAAAAAAAACTTACACGAAACAAATGTAGAAAATTGTATTTGTAGTAAAAAATATACACACACACTACAAGAATCTTTTTTGCGATCGAAATCAAATTTCCAGATTTAAAATTCCAATTTGAAATTCATTTTTGTTTTTTAAATTTCAAGAAATTTATTTGTCTTACGAAATTCTTTGAAATTTATTGTTTGAAATTATTTATAATTTATTCGCATATAATATATTTTTTTGGGGTACTTTCCTGTTATCCCGGACCCCAAACTTTTTGCCAGATTCCTACGCCATTTGCCAGATTGCCAATTTTTTTCTTAAATGTTAAGTACCTAACCTAACCTAACCCCTGGTTAGGTTAGGTTAGATTAGGTTAGGTTTGGTTAGTTACTTAACATTTTTTTAAAATTTTGGCAATCTGGCAAATGGCGTACGAATCTGGCAAAAAGTCTGGGGTCCGGGATAACAGGAAAGTACCCCTTTTTTTAATAAATATGTGCTGTTCATTCTCTACAAACGCCATATGATGCAGATAAAAAAAAAATATAGCTTAATTATCAATGTACAAAGTACTTTATATATTGCCTAAAGTACTTTATGTATTATATAAAATACTCTACATATTGCCTAAAGTAATTTACATATTGCCTAAAGTACTTTATGTATTATATAAAATACTTTACATATTGCCTAAAGTACTTTATATATTGCATACTAATGAAGAGATGCAAAAATAACTCCATATATGAAGCTGATAAAGAGCGCCTCGAAACATTTATTCAGTGTGCAAATCGATCGAGTTCATTCGGTCCCATGGTGTAATGGTTAGCACTTTGGACTTTGAATCCAGCGATCCGAGTTCGAATCTCGGTGGGACCTCTGCCCTTTTTTTTTTTTTTTTTTCTTGTAGGAGCGTTTTATAGTTATGAATTCATTTATATTTATTTATAAAATATTTCTTCACACAACGCTAGACACACCACACACACACACAACACACACGTTGATGCACCTGTTTAAATAATTATGAAGGAGAATTTTAATCGAAATTTTCCCACAGGTGAGAAATACGACACGCGTCGCTTTTGATGTACACTGCCGAACAATTTATTCTCACACTCACACACGGAAAGACGCGCGTGCGTGTACACACTTAACTTCTTTCTCCAACCAAATAAAGCGCAATGATCATTATTATGAAGAAAACGTCTAATTGGTTTATGGTTGCGTGCAGTTCCTCGCAAGTTTATCGAATTTCATTTGTTTTCAACATTTAAGGTTCACATGTCGTGTAGATATTGTTTTATGTGCGTGTATGGATAACGTACATAGATAAATCATGACCCAGCAAATTGACTTAATTTTTGCATTTTATATACCTATATAGGATAGAACTCAGAATATATATATATATATTACTGCAGTGGTGGGCACCGTTAACCAAAAAGTTAACCGATAACGATAATCCGTTAACCCCAATTTTTAACTCCGATAACGATAATCCAATAATTTTACTACAAAGTTAACGGAAGTTAACGATAACTATTTGTCTATTTCTTTACTAACATTTAAAAAAATCAAGGAAAAAAGCTTTAAAACCCATAGAAAATGTTTATTTATGCAAAATCCAACAATAAATAGGTATTTAACTGTATTTTTATCAAGTTTTGCAACTTTTTTGCTTAACTTTTTTTTTTATTTTTAATAAAAAATTTACTGATTACATGTTTTGAAACCCTTGTAATCACTAACCATTAACTAAATTTTAATTTACCAGGGAATTATTATGGCGGGAACTAAAAGGTAAAATTAAATTTTAGGCACATTTATTAAAGACTATGACACAATGTGCTGGTTGCCCTTCAGAAAGACCAACTTCTCAAAGTTAGACCCAACTGCCAGTCTTGAACTCTTGGGCCTCAGGATGTCCTTGCCGAGAGAGAAGAGCCGTTCCACTGCGGCAGAGGACGGAATTGGCAGACTGAAGTTATGGTGGTTTGAATTCATTCGCGGAGCGGTGATCTTCCGTGAATGACTCCTCGCAGTTAACGTGTTAACGGACTTTAACAGACTAAATATCGAGTTATCGGAAGTTAACTGGTCCGATAACGATAAATGGAAATTAACTTCCGTTAATAGTCCGTTAAAAAAAGTTAACTTCGTTAATTAACTGTTATCGGATTAACGCTTTAGTGCCCAACACTGTATATTAGTGGTGAGACCAGAGCTCCTTGGATCAGACCAGAATCCAAATATGTTTATTTCATGGAGTTAGGTGACAAATCGTTTGCCAGAATCGTGTTATTCGTTTTTTGTATTAAAGCAAGTAAGTACAGGGTGTGTATAAAGTAACGCGAGTGAAGAGACAAATCCGATTTGAATTATATTAAGGCGAGTGAACATGGACGAGTAATATTTATTACATTTACTTTATAACAACTGTAATGTACAATATGTGCGTTATAACAACTTTATAACAACTGTATATTCCATAGTAATGTTATAATAGATGTTCAGAAATGTTTTTACGAGTTGAAAAACAAGTTTGAACTAGTTTAAACCAGCTCGAATCGGATTTGTCTCTTCACTTGCATTACTTTATACACACCCTGTACTTTGGCCAGGGTCAGTTTTATATATATAGAAAGAGAGAAGGTTCGTTTTTATAGATACAAACACGCATGCGAGGCTATTTTCATAAGCATCGTGCTTACCCCTCTTGAGCGTTAGAAAGATAAAGGTGTCAGATAATGAATGGATGTAAACCAAATTAAAATCTGAAGGTGAGGAGTCGCCATTGTTTGAAGTCGTTTGAAAACCGGCGTTTTTTTTTTTTTTTTTACCTGGTGATAAAATCTAAAACCATAACCTATAAATAAGAAACAGGCGAATAAATCTTGTGAAAACCAGGTTCCTTACAGAGAACACATCCACGTCACGTCACTAATGATTCGTTCTTTTAAACGGTGAAAAACCTTTGCCTTCTCTCGGTTCCGATGGAGATTCTAAATATTACAGTATGTAGCTTATAGCTACGCACCCTGTTCCATGCACGGTCTGTATATCATAAAAAACCTCAGGGACCATTCTGAGTTCTATTCCATATTGTATTGAGAAAAATAAGGGTTACCCCTAGTTACTTTAATGACATTATACATAGGCGGATCCAGAGGTGGGGGGCAGGGGGTTTAATTGAAGCAATTGGGCTTAATTGAAGCAACGTGGACATAAGCATTCAAACGTTTTACCTAATTTAGTTTAACCACGATGTATGAGGCTTCCAAAGTAAGCACCGTTCCTTCAATTAAGCCCCCCTAGTCCCCCCCCCCCTCTGGATCCACTTATGTTATATACGAGCGAAGATGACCTGACCTACACAAAAAGTAAATTAAAAAAATCATGAAAGAACGGTTTAATACGTTCACACCGAATTGAAAAGCAGAACCCCTTCAAAATTTCGCCACTCTCCGGGGGGGCCCCAGAAACAATAGACCATTTTTTTATGTATTCTGTTAACACTTCAATAAATTATGTAAATGATTATTAATAAAAGAAAGTTGGCGAGCTCTTGGTAAAGGATTAGACATGTTGCCTCCTTTACGAGCCATTGAAAAGCGCGTCAGATACCCACATTAAGATAAAGGTACCTTTTAACTATTGGTTAATATCCGCCTCTCTTCATTTTTCCATTAATACATCTTTGTAATTATCATTATCTCTCTCTCTCTCTCTCTCATGAGAACTGAATTCAGCACTATGCTTAAACGCAATTAAAAATATGAAGAAAAGTTTACATAAAAATGTTTTTCTATATTCACACTCCATATTCATTCTCTATATTCATTGTCATCCTCTATATTCTCATTCATTGTCTATATTCACACACTCTATTATTCATACACTATATTCACACACTTTCATATTTATATCTTTCTATACTCACACACTCTATTCACACACTATATTCATTTTCTATATTCACACACACACACTATATTTCAAGTGGGAACCATTTTCCCAAACTGCATTTTAATGATCGTAAACACGTAAGATAATAATACATTTTATTACCAAACTGATTTTGCATCTGAAACGAAACATGTTTTACTAATTATAAAACTACCACTAAAAATAAAACTTACGGAACTACAGTGTAGCGCCATACCCACCAGACCCTACCATTTCTCTCGTGTTCATACTTAGCTGATCGCTCATACAATATGCGAAGACACAGACTTCGAGCCAACATTATGATTTTTATGCAAATACCTTTGTAATTAGCATAAGATTATGAGCTCAAAGTGCTACTAAAAACACGTGATTTATAAGTCAGTCAATATTAGATTTAGTCATAATTACATAGAAAGAACCGCAATGGAATAATATTACACTTTTCTTCTTTTCACAATATATATATATATATATATACAGGGTGTCCCAGAAGTCTGGACTCGTAGGGAAAATAGACGTTATATTTTTAAAGTGAAACAAACCGTTTCTAATGTCAGTTTTACATATTTTTAAGAAAGAAAATAGCCTCATGGCTCAGTATAGCAATCAAGGGGAGATGGAACTGTATTGCTACGCATTTCCAGAAAAAGGCAAAGGGAGGCATGCCAATTATTTCACGAACATGCCTCCTCCTGGCTTTTTCCGGAAATATGTAGCAATACGAGTTCCACCTTTTCTTCATTGGTATACTGAGCCATGAGGGTATTTTCTTTCTTGAAATTTGTAAAACTGACATTAGCAATGTGTTTGTTTCACTTTAAAAATATAACGTCTATTTTTCCTATGACGTCAGACTTCTGGGACACCTTGTACAGGGCGGGTCAGAAGTCCTGCCTCGAAGAATAACTATACAATAAATACTTTTGAGGTAGGACTTTTGACTCACCATGTACATATAATATATATACATATAATTTCATTATTAAAAAAGTGAAAATGATACTAAAAAGCTCTTTGTGTTTAGAAAGTGGAACTTACCAGCTGTTAGAACTATTTTATTGTACCTAAAAACTTGCTGATAAGAAACAAGTTTGAATATAATTTTGCATCATATTTTTACCTGTAAATGTATTTTTACCTGTAAACGTATTTTTACCTAATTAAAAACTATTTTTTTAAAGATAAAAATTGGTTTTTAATTTTTTTAATTCTTTTTAAGTAAAATATAATTTAATTTTAAAATATTTTTTTTTATTCTCTACGTTTTAATCAATTACAATAATTGAAGCTCATAAATACAGGGTGAATAAAAAGTTCCGCCCGATTTTGAGTGAATTGTGGAAACCCAAAATCGGGCGAACGTTTTATCCACCCTGTATTTTATGGACCCTTTCCAGATGTTGTACGGAATCAAATTAGTTTAGATTTTATGATGTTCGGATGGTCAAATGTTGGATGGAATCAAATTACAGGGTGTCCATAATGTCTTGTCATCCCAGTAAAATAATAACTGATTTTCGTTTTTCTTTCAGATCCACTTCAAATGCGTAATAGCTGCAACTATACGATTGAACAACGCATATTGGCTAGTACCTGGGTCCATGAGGGACCACGTAATGGCAAAACCATTGAAAATATTATCTTTTACAGTTCCTGTTGTGAACAGTTTATTTCCCCACCTCAACAGAGTCCTTTTTGGAGGAGCTGCACGATTGGATCGGTCCTGGAAGTCTGCCACGAATATTTTTAATGGTTTTGCCATTACGAGGTCGCTCATGGACTAGCCAAAGGTAGTAGCCAGTATGCGTTGTTCAATCGTATAGTTGCTGCTATCATACATTTCGAATGGGTCTGGAAAAAAAAATGAAAATCAGTTAGTATCTTACTGGGGTGACAAGACATTGTGGACACCCTGTAGTTCTCATGATAATAGAATAATAGTATCATAGTAAATTAAAAGTACTGCGTAAACAAATCCAAAAATTAACATTGACAAATTCGTAGACCAATTGAATTGAATAAGCTTTATTAATAATAAAATAAATACATTCTTTTTACAATTTACAATGACATAAATAATTGTGAAGCTGCACTATTTATTTTATTTAATTTGGCCCTTAAGCTTTAGGCTTTACTGGGCTCTTATTAAAAATAAAACGGCTTAAAATATTAAAATACCTTTAAAATATTATTTCCTTAAAATATTAATTTAATAATAAATGAAATATTTAAAAAAAACTAATTTTATTATTGACATTTATTATTTTAAAAGTTGATAGATGCGTTCCCAAAGTCATAAAAAGGTGGTCATAATTTTAAAATTTATGGCGATCATAATACATACGGCTCTTCCATACATTAAAGGGACCTACATATATATATTTCGGCTATATTCACGTACAAAACCTCGGTTAACCTTGGTTTTGCTTCCGCCCGAATTGTTCATTCTGACGAAGGTCAAGCTTGTCACTCCACCTTAGACCTACAGTTTAACGTGGAATCCGAACCATACCCCACCAGCAGCCCAGAGTCTTAACGACTAGACTACCCAAGGTACCCATACGTATATATACATCAACAAAATCGTTTCACAATGCATTGGGGAAGAAAGCAGAAATACCACCGATGCGAAAGACAAAAGGTAAAGGAAAAAGATGGAGACGAAGTGTGGTGTGTGTGTGTGTGTGTGTGTGTGTGTGTGCGTGCAGGGCCCGCGAGAGCTGCCACGCGCCCGGGGAAGGATTGGTATATGGGTCCCCCTGTTTACTCAGTATTTTATTATGAATGTTTTTTGTGTACATAACAAGCAAATTGATTATATGTCCAAGTCACTATTCAAAACATACACTATGAATAAACAACTCGGGAGAAAATTACCATTTTATTTTTCGAATCAATCTATCACGATACAATTTACAAATGTTGTACCAGTCACTGCAGGCAAGACAATTGTTTACTGCAAGATTTTCATAATTAGAAGCGTACTTTCTTTGCCTTCTCTCTAGCAAAGTGGTAAATGATTCTGATGAAATTTAAAGTACGGGCTAACTGGCTTTCAATTACGATGGTTCCCAGATCTGTCAGTCGGTCTTGGGCATTGGTGGTGGACCCACAGATATTTTATCTGTTTCAGTTTGACTATGATAATCCCTATAAAATGTATGTTCATTAATTATATTTCCTCCGTTATTTAATCAATTGCTTTATTAATATTTTTAGATTTTATCCCCCCTCTTTCTGGGCCCCGGGGATTTAACCCGGCTTCCCCGCCCTCTCGGCGGCCCTGTGTGTGTAGTGTGTGGTGTGTATGTGTGCTACTTTTTATAAGAATAATACCGTAAAAGTATAGCGAGTTAACTGTACTGTTAAAAAACACATTAACCTTATCTTATTCTTATTAAAGAAATGTCGCATCGTTCGTGATTTAATCAACATTCAATTCAGAATTCGTTAATGTATTCCACATTCTTTTAAACATTTTACATATAAAATTAACTTTCTAATTTTCTATTGCCGCCAGTGAGGATCGAACTCTCGACCTTTAAGTTTATAAGGCCAACGCGCTGCCACTGAGCTATAAGAAGAACCAACCAACTAGTAGATTGAGTAGACTGTAGAGGAATAAGTCATGATATTGATGGCCGTACAACGTTTTCGACCACACTTGAAGAAATTCTAATAATTAGAATTGTATACCAATATAACTATACCAATATAAACCATACAGTTTATATTGGTAATCTTGTAGTTTAACATGGCAAATTCGTCCAGGATATGACGTAAAAAATGACATAAAAAACAACAACAAAAAACTGACTTTATTTAGACCACATATTGTCGAATAAATAACTCAAATGTTTAAATGGTTTTTGTTTATATTTTCAACGACACATGAATTCCGCACCTATTCTTCAATGAATTACCTAACCTAGCCTAGTTTGCCACGTTCAAAAAGACTTCTACAATAAAAATAAAACCAGATAAAGTTATTTAGGATGTCTGAACAAAACTTAAAGTACACCAACGGCCAACATAATTTCCAACACTAAACTACAAAATTACCTTCAGAATAATATAATAATAATAAATATTTAACTGTAACAAGAAATGTTAAATACAGTTTTAATGAGATCCTATATAGAGTGCGTTGATTCAAGAACTGCCCTTATAGCTCAGTGGCAGAGCGTTGGTCTTGTAAACCAAAGGTCGAGAGTTCGATCCTCTCTGGGGGCAAAATGGTAGTAACTTCACTATTCTTTGCGTGTTATTTTATCAACAAAATAGGTTGAAAAGTCGGCGTTCACCTTAATTTTAATATACATACACAGGGTCTTCAACAAAGAACTGACCAATATTAAGTTATATGGAGCAATAGGATGATCATGCCTTTCGTGAGGACACTATATATATATGTGTGTGTGTGTGTTAGTTAGATTGTGAAACTTGTGCGATTTCAAGAAATTCCTTCAGGTTTAGGTTAGGTTAAGTTAGTATCTTTCTGAAGTCTCTGAGTGAAACAGTAATTACGCGAAATTACTGAAAATTTCAGGGATTTTATGAAATCACTTGTTTCAAAATCTTACTCTAACATATATATATATATATATGTGATGAATTTCACAATTAAACACGTGAAATGAATGAATGATGCAAACCCACAAGGAAAAAGAAAAACGATTCCAAGGCCTTTCGTGTATTCAGAGCTACGCCTCGTCAGGGAATGAAGAGAGAAGGCAAGATGCCCATAAATATATACAACGTAGCGAAAACCAAAGCAATTAGCACATACTTAATTAACATATATATACCTTATGAGCCTTGTTTCGTGCGTTGGTCTCTCTTCACACGGAAGTCAAGCTGGTGGCCCCGCCTCTAGGTCTGGCTTGGTGGAGGAGTGAGTTGCTTTCTCGCGCTCTCCACCGTACATAGCCAGGCACGCCCGGCTCATCTGATACCGTCCTGAGCCAGGCATCCAGTCTTCTCTTGAAGACTTCAACTTTGACCCCCGTTACGTTTCTGAGGTCCTTTGGAAGCTGGTTGAAAAGTCTTGGCCCCTTGACAACCAAGCTATTTTCCTTCAGAGTTGAGGAGGTCCCTTGTCGGGCCTTTAATTTGGGAACACTACACATTCTGCCTTTCCTATTTTCCAGTGTTGTTTGAATGGTAATTGGGTTTAGTTTTAGGTTTGGTACCAGTTTTTCGATCATTTTCCATATGTAGATTATGGTGTACCCCTCTCTTCTTCTTTCCAGAGAGTACAGATTTAGTTTACGTAGTCTTTCCCAGTAGTTGAGTTCTTTGCAGCCATCAATCTTGGCTGTGAAATGCCTTTGCGTTTCTTCGTTTATTAGTTTCTTCCATTTTATATGGGGACGTCAAAACTGAGCAGTATTCAAGTTTTGGTATAATCAGTGTTTTTAGCAGGGGAATCATTACTGTCCTGTCCCTTCTCTTGAACGTTCTTAGTACCTGTCCAGCGACTCTTTTTGCTTTATTTATCGCTATCCGATTTTGTGTTTCGAATTTCGCATCATCTGTCATTATTATCCCGAGATCGATTGCTTTCGTGCTTCTCTGAATTTCCTGTCTATCTGGAGCATAATATGCAGTCTTTTTAAGTTCTTCTTTTCTACCATATCTCAGGAGCTGAAATTTCTCGGTGTTAAATGACATGTTGTTGTCTTCTGACCATTTGTATATTTTGTTTGTGTCCCTCTGCAAGGCCTCCACGTCATGTACATCGCTGATTTTTCTGCTGATCTTTGTATCGTCTGCAAAGGATGTTACTATACTGTTGCTGTTTGCTCCGCTGTCTATATCTGTTAGCATGATAATGAACAGGAGTGGGGCCAGTACTGTTCCTTGTGATACTGAGCTGCGTTCTTCCGATTCTGATAATGATATTCCTTGAATTTTGACGACCTGCAGACGTTCTCTGAGGAAGTTGTAGATCCATTTTCCCACTTTGCCTGTTATTCCCATATTTAATTTTATGTGCTATTATACCATGGTCACATTTGTCGAAAGCTTTAGCAAAATCTGTGTATATGACAGCATAGTTGTCATTGCCTTCCAATGCATCTAGGATATTGTTGTAGTGTTCTGTTAGTTGTGATAGGCATGATCACCTGATCGGAATCCATGCTGATTTTCGTTGAATCTTTCCCGTGTCTCCAGGAAGTCATAAATTTTCTCTCTAACTATTCTTTCAAATACTTTGGTGAGGTGGAACGTCAATGACACTGGTCTATAGTTCTTTGCTCGAGATCTGTCCCCTCCTTTATATATAGGGACAATGTTTGCTCTTTTCAAGATGCTCGGTATTTCCCCAGTGTCTAGGGATCTTCTCCATATCCAGTATAAAGGTGTAGCTATTTCATTTTTACAGTTTTTAATCAATAATGCGTTCCAATTGTCCGGACCTGCAGATGAATGTGGTTTCATTTGTCCTATAGCTCTCGCTACATCTTCTGGTGTGAAATCAAAGTCTGTTATATACTCTCCTTGCAATTCCTCTTCAAAGAATGCATTTATGTCAGGTATCGCTTTGTCACTTTTTGGGGTACTGAAAACTGATTCATATTGAGCTCTCAATGTATCGGATATTTCTTTTGGATCGTCGGTTAGTTCATTATTTCTCGTCCTTGAGGGCCCAATAGTGGCGCGCGTTTTTGTTTTCCTTTTTGCATAGCTATAGAAGTATTTTAGATTTTTCTTTATTGCTTCTACCGCCTTTTCCTCTTCCCTCTCTGTATGGTCCTTAATCAGGGATTGTATTTCCCTATCGATACCCTCCAGTTTTTCTTTTCTTGCTTCCCTGTCATTATCTCCGCAGTTGCCTAACTTCGCCTCCACTCTCTTTCTTTTGCGGAAAAGTCTTCTCTTTTGCCTCTCTAGCCAGCTCCTCTTTCCTTTTGGCTGTGATTTCTGAGCATATTTTTCTAAAATTCTCTAAAACTGTTCTCCATTCTATTTGAGCCATGTGCGATCTGATTACTTCCCAATTTTTAGTCTTGGAGTTTAAGTTAAAGGCCCCGAATTAACTTCTTTCCACAATATGTGCATTGTCTTTTAATGCTGTCGTCATATTTGTTGATATCTCGATTAAGTTGTGGTCTGAGATAATGGTTGGGGTTATTTTTATATCAGCAATCAAGTTCGTGTTATTCGTGAATACCAGATCCAGGCAGTTATTTTTTCTGGTATTTTCTGTTATCTCCTGTGTCAGCATAAACTCGTTTGTGAGAGCCATCAACATTTT
>JAJOZX010008585.1:5000-55000 GCA_023014485.1 Bathynomus jamesi | reverse complement strand
TGACATTTTGATCGCGGGGAGTAATAACTAATAGGGCATATTAATTATTTCGATAGAGGAGAAACATTCTTACGCAACACCCAATGCATTAAGCCTGCTCATAAGCTTTCTTAATTCCTATAATACGGTATGTTAAATTTATTACACTCTTTTATACGAGTGTATGTGTGTATATATATATATATATATATATATATATATATATATATATATATAAAATGTTACATGCGTGAAATTAAATTTTATTATATATATATATATATATCGTAAAGAACGACGCTTGTATAGGAGATATTCCGCGCAAGACGAGAAAGAAAGAACTGAAAAAATGAGGTAACCACCTGGGAATCGAACCCGGGATCTTCCGATTGCCGGTCAGACGCGATACCATTACACCATGGACCTCACTCTTCCAAATGCCGTAATACTTCTACATACTCGCAGAAACCAATGCCCCAAGGGGGCACCTCCCGCATGCCGTAACATTATATACATTCAACTGCAAAGAACACGCAGTATAAATAACGTAAAGAACGTTATTTATACTGCGTGTTCTTTGCAGTTGAATGTATATATATATATATATATATATATATACACACACAATTCGTTATAATACGCATCTATAGGGGTTACAATCTGAGTAGTGTAGCTTATCGCCTCTCCACACGAGAAATAGAATATATGGCGTCATTTAAATAATTATGATTTATTGTTACCCCATTCAAGACGGGTACAGAAGAGTATATTCTCGAAGAAGAGAACGGCGAACACTTTCTCGAGACCCGATTTATCTCGCCTTTTTATCGCGACATATTGAAATTAGGCTTTAAAACAATTCCTTTCATGCTCAGAAACACTTTCCAAAGAAATAACAATGGAAATTAACGAAAATAAAACGATCCTCGTCCCTGACGAGGTGTACTTCTGAATACACGAAAGACCTTGGAATCATTTTTCTTTTTCATTGTGAGTTTGCATCAGTCATTCATTTCACATGTTTAATTGTGAAATTCATAATATATATATATATATATATATATATATATATATATATATATATATATATATATATATATATATATATATATGTCCCATTTATAATCCCAAGTGGAAAATAAACATTTGAGAAACACTGTGGCACGTTCAGTATATGTATGTTAAACCCACGCATGGAATCACGCTTCAATAGATTTGGAGCCATACGAGAAATGGAATTGAATGGTATACATAATTTACGATATACCTGCTTACAAAACCTTTTTTCTTATAAGTTTTCTGGTTTTTTATTTTATTTCTATTTTCTCTCTTCCAAATTATTTAGTTATACTTTCAAAATGATGAAACAACGGTTAACAACCCCTTTCTATCATAACTTGTGATTCCTACAACACGTATACCAAAAGGTTGGTCTATGACCCCCAAAGGGGTAATTTGGAATATCCCGGAGAGGGGGTAATGGAAGCCATACATATTTTATTTGAGAGTGGTGTTTAAAGACAATTATATGATTAGAAACTACTTCTTTAACTTTTGGTTAATTTACGCGTCATTCGGGGTAACGGGGTGAGCGCCAATGCTTCGGGTGGGTAATGAAAGTAAGTGGGTTGAGAACCCCTGGTCTATAAAGACTTTTCGTGCGAAGTTCATTTCGTGGAAACATTTTTTTTTATGACCTTCACGCCAGTATGAAGAATTATCGATGTTAAATATAAAAAAATGTAATGTACAATAACGTGCTGCAAAAAGTAATAGACTCGAACTAAACTGAACTTCACCAAGTGATGATTCTTTTCATCTCTTGTTCGATGAGGTTAAGTCAGAAAGTTCTCAATTTGTGACGTTTTTATAAATTTTATAACTTCACCAAAAAACTCAATGAATCCGTAATTTTCATTAGTTTTCTTTGAAATCCCCAATCTGACCATAACTTTGGATTTTACAACCAAAGTTCGAGGTCTCGCCTTTTTTTTGACCACCCGATATATATATATATATATATATATATGGGATGAATTTCACAATTAAACACGTGAAATGAATAAATGATGCAAACCCAAAAGAAAAATGATTCCTAGGCCTTTCGTGTATTCAGAAGTACACCTCGTCAGGGAATATATATATACACACAGTATATATATATATATATATATATATATATATATATATATATATATATTCCCTGACGAAGTGTACTTCTGAATACACGAAAGGCCTTGGAATCATTTTTCTTTTTTCTTGTGGGTTTGCATCATACATTCATTTCACGTGTTTAATTGTGAAATTAATTATATATATATATATATATACACACACATTTAAACTGCAAACACGCAGTATAATTAACGTAAAGAACGACGCTTGTATAGGAGAATATCCGCGCAAGATGAAAGAGAGAGAGAGAACGAAACAAATTAAAAAATGAGGTAACCACCCGGGAATCGAACCCGGGATCTTCCGATTGCCGGTCAGATATGATAACCATTACACCATGGGCCTCACTCAATCAAATGCCGTAATTCTTCTACATACGCGCAGAAACCAATGCCCCAAGGGGGCACCTCCCGCATGCCGTACATTATATACATTTAAACTGCAAACACGCAGTATAATTAACGTAAAGAACGACGCTTGTATAGGAGAATATCCGCGCAAGATGAAAGAGAGAGAGAGAACGAAACAAATTAAAAAATGAGGTAACCACCCGGGAATCGAACCCGGGATCTTCCGATTGCCGGTCAGATATGATAACCATTACACCATGGGCCTCACTCAATCAAATGCCGTAATTCTTCTACATACGCGCAGAAACCAATGCCCCAAGGGGGCACCTCCCGCATGCCGTACATTATATACATTTAAACTGCAAACACGCAGTATAATTAACGTAAAGAACGACGCTTGTATAGGAGAATATTCCGCGCAAGATGAGAGAGAGAGAACGAAACAAATGAAAAAATGAGGTAACCACCCGGGTGGGCAAAAAAAAAAAGGGGAGACCTCGAACTTTGCCTGTAAAATCCAAAGTTATGTTCAGATTTCAATATTTCTTTCACACCCCACAACTAAGTAAATTCCTATACAGTCAGCGGATTTCAAAGAAAACTAATGAAAATTACAGATTTATTGAACATTTTTTTATGCCACTGGAAATTCTCCATTTACATTTTACACTACTACTGCATTGTATGTGCAGATAAAAAGTTACAAAGTACTCACATATGGTGCTACCTTGATGTTAAAAAAACTGCTCGATATGTTTACCACGAACTTCTACAACCTTTTTCAGTCTAGGACGGAACTCGTCTATGGCTTTATTGATTTGTTTTTGCGATAGCTCATCCCATTTTTCCAGAAGAAGCTGTCGTAAATGAGCGACATTTCTTACTTTGACCAGATAAAGTCTGTGACAAATTTTCCCAAAGGCCGTAATCGACGAAATTTAAATCAGGACTGTTTGGTGGCCACATTTAATACCGCTACCTGGTATTCTTTTGACATCTCCTGTTTTATCGATTTTCTTGAAGCTTGTCCAAACCTCCTGCAGTTGGCTTACGTTAATTAAAATCGCTTTAATTAATTATCAACTTGAACCTATAACTAGCAAGATTTTTCTGGAATATTCGCCATAAATCCAATTTCTCAGCTAAAATGCTAAAAGACGGCATACAAACCATAAAATTACCTAGTACTAACATACTAAAATTTCATGGTTCTATGTACCATATTTGCCGAGATATGAAAGATTTAAAAGGTCTCCTTTTTTTTTTGCCGACCAGATAGATAGATAGATAGATAGATATAAGTTGTTGTTGTTGTTGTTGTTGTTTAACCGATCAGCCCACCCTGATCGAGCAAGCCGGCGGCACGCAGGTAACCGATCGCCCTCTCCGGAGTGGACCAGAGGTTCAGCGCACTAGTGATGTTGTGTTGTGTTCGTTGTTGTGCTAGAGCGGTACAGTCTGTCATAATGTGTTCAATTGTTTGTGGTGTGTCCTGGCACAGGTGGCAGGTGTCGTCTATGGAGTTGTCTAGTCTGTGTTTATATGTCCGTAAGTTGGGGTGATGTCCACATCGGAATCGTGCTAAGTTAACTCGATCCGATCTGCTCAGGCTGATCTCTGACCTGTTAGTGGGTGGCGGCTTCGCACCTAGGACCGCATTCTGACCGAGTCGTGTCAGTGCTTTGTGGGTTAGGTGTGTGTGTGTGTGTGTGTGTGTGCATGTGTTTTCTGTACTGTGTGATGTCTGTGGGGCGTGGTATGGAATGGAGTATTTGGTTATAATGTCTCTCTGGTGTTACCTTAATGGTGCGAGGTGTTGGTGCATGATTGTACATGTAGTGGCAAGGGTGTTGTGGGTTAGTTGTCGCTGCTGCCATGAATTGTGTTCCCCTCATGTCTAAATGTTCCCTAACTTTCAGTATTTTTGTTTCTGTGTGCAGGTGTTCTATTGGTGTTGTTTGAGTGCATCCTGTAATGATACGAAGTGCGTTGTTTTGTATTGTCTGTAAGGTGTTTATGTGTGTGTTTGAGATAATGGGTGCCCAGCATGGGCTAGCATAGTCCATAACTGAGCGAATATATTGTTTGTATATGAGTGATGTTTCCTGCTGGTGTCCAAAGTTTGTGCCTGTTAGTACCCTAAGCGTGTTAAGTCTTGACGTACATTTGTTTTTAATGTCCTGAATGTGGTTTGCAAAAGATAATGATGTGTTGTATGTGACCCAAGTATTTTGGTCCTGTGAGTGTGTGGAATGATGATGATGTTTAGTGTAAGCTGTGGAATTACCTGGTGTTCTTTTGTGTTGCTTGTAAGCAAGGTGATGGTTGATTTTGTGGGCGCTACTTTGAGTCTATTGTGTGTGAGCCAGTCTTGTATACTGTTTATGTATGTTTGTAGGTTATTTGTAGCGGTGTCGATGTTGTTGTGGGTGGATGTTAGAGTGATGTCATCTGCATATGATGATAAGGTAAGCTTGTTATCTATGGGTGTTGGAATGTCATGCATGTATAAGTTGAAGAGTGTTGGTGAGAGAACAGAGCCTTGAGGGACCCCGTTCGGAAAAAGCTTGTTTTTGGATGACTTGCCATTAAATGTGACATGTATCTTCCTGAAAGATAGTTGCTCAGTCACCTATATATATTAGTTTTTGGTGAGGTTATAAAAATTATAAAAACGTCACAAATCGAGAACTTTCTGACTTAACTTCATTGAACAAGAGATGAAAAAACTCATCACTTAGTGAAGTTCAGTTTATTTCGAGTCTATTACTCTTTTCAGCACGTTTTAAATGTTGAGCATTAACGCTAACATCGCTGTTGTGAAGTCAATTAAAGCTCTTTTTAAAGCTCTTTCTAAAGCTCTTTTTGCATAACCCAAAAGCTCTATTGAATTAATTTCGGGGAAAGATAGTATATTTCATACTTTTCAGCAGTCAGAGAGTGTATCAGTGCCGCCTTAGCACAATGTTTCTCAAACGGTGGGTCGCGATCCCCCGTATCGTAGTTTGCTTACCCCTGTAGTAGTGATTTGTGCGTATAGCTTAGTGGGGAAACACTTTTTCCCTAAAAGCGAAGTGAAAGCACTGAGGTGGGGGGTTCGACTCTCGATGATAATAATAATAATAAATCGGTCAGTAGAACCAGAAACTGCACAGCGCTCTGGCCAGACTAACTCCGCTAACTCCTGGATTATTATTATTAACCAAGCTTCGACTCCCGATAGTGTTGGTTTATGATTATCCAAGAGTTAATGGAATGGGCAGTATTAGTCTGGCCCGATCTCTGTGCCAGTTTCTAGCCCTCGTGATTCCTTATTATATGTTAAAATTTCACAAACTAAAGCCTATATCACACGGCCGTTTGTTGCTGTTTTCACCGCTGATTCGAGACCCGCTTAAAACCTGTTGGAGACGTTTACACATTTATTTTTAAACTCCACTTTTGACGATTCACACTGTAAAGTTGTTCCATACAGACCATCGATATTAAAATTTTAATTGTTCCATTTTGTGAATCGATTATTATGGAACGATTTGTTGGTAGAAGGATGATTGTCCATCATAGGAGCCGTTGGAACATCTTTCATTTTTCGATCGATTTTGAACCAATTTTGAACCAATTATGTACGTCACCATAAAAATATAATTGTTCAAAATTGGTCCAGAAATAAAGGACAGACCGTTTTATCAAAGAAATTTTTCCATAGTCAATTCAGTGGATCAATTACATTTATAATAATGGTGGTATGAATAGATCAATTATTAAAGGTTTACAGTTCTATCGAATCTATTGATCACTACTCAACGACAAAATTTTGAGAATTTTCAAACCCGATTATCGACGATTAAACTGTAAAGAGGCTAAAATCGGTTTTAAGCGGGACACGGTTCAGCGGTGAAAAGCGACAACAAACCGACACGAGCTTCGATCCGAAGAGAACGATGGGCTTTTTGAACAGTAATGATCCTACCCTTCGTAAATTCTCGAGCTCGACTTCGGCCTCCATATTATGATGGAGCTTAATTTTCCTGTCAGATAGCTATACCTCCCGTCTCAATATCCCTTCGTAATAGAAGAAAATTAAACGAATATAAAAAAAATACAGCCGACCGACTGATAATTTATGTTAAAACAGACTTTCGCAGTAAAGATAATTTGAAGTGTTTTATTCGGACTATTGTACGAGTAATTTATCATGATATGATCGCAATATGAATGGCATGTTATAATTACAGAGTTTAGGGTACCCATCAACCATAAACCACACGAACAATATTAGGAGAATAGAAACTTGAATAGCGTATTTCTTTGTAAATATCTTTCATTTACTACAGGGTTCTCAACTCCAAAAAAATAAAAATCAGTACCTCTCAACTCCAAAAAATAAAAATCAGTACCTCTCAACTCCAAAAAAATAAAAATCAGTACCTCTCAACTCCAAAAAATAAAAATCAGTACCTCTCAACTCCAAAAAGTAATTATTCCGTCCCCAAAATAAGAATATTTATAATATATCGTTAGCATTTTATTCTGATACCAACAACAAATGAAAAGATGAAAAATCAAGAAATAAGAACAAATTTGTTTTTAGATATAAGAACACTTGAGAATCCTCATTTAGTATTAAGCATTTCAACATCATCATCACACTCAAAATGGGAGCAAAAACGTTAGCCACTAAATTTTCGCCAACATCTAACGAGACATGTTTATAACATGATTTAATAAAATGCCTAACAAGCTTTATCTATCTCTATAATATATATATGCGATGAATTTCACAATTAAACACGTGAAATGAGTTGGTTTGTGTATATATATATATATATATATATATATATATATATATATATATATATATCAGTCAACACTGAGGACATGTGCACGAATTGTTTGCAGATTAAATCTTAGATAAAAAGGTAAAATAAATCTTTCGTATTTTACAAAGCATCGCTCCGCCCATATCCCCATTCGAGGTAGGAGACGCTCTCAGTACAATTGCCAAGTATATACCGGGTCATCTTACTAACGAGGCTTCCGTACGTGGTTCATTACTAGTGGGAACATCACTGCTGCGTTATCATATTGGAATGATTAATGTAGTCCATATTTCATATAATTTGTATAACAATCTTTAATTTATTTTGTGTATATGTATATATATATATATATATATATATATATATATATATATATAAAACTAGTCCCTAATCTTACTCTGAAACCTGTAACTCCCCAAACAACGGTGGAAAGTAGAAAAGGAAGACTCTGTCGTGTTTCCAAATTAAAGGCGAGACAGGGAACATCCGTAACCCTGAAAGAAAATAGTTTTGTTGTGAGAGGATCAAAACTGTTTAATCAGCTGCCCAAAGGCCTAAGTAACACGAATGGTGTGGCGGTGGACATCTTCAAGAGAAGATTAAACGCCTAGCTCAGAACAATCACCGATGAGCCGGGCGTACCTGGCTATGTGAGGTGGAGAGTACAAGAAACCAACTCACTACTTCACCAGGCCAATTCGAGAGGAGGGGGGACAAGCTTGACCTTCGGAATCATCGCGCGGAACCTTTGAAAGGTTGAAAAAAGTATATATATATATATATATATATATATATATATACACACACAGGGCTCTTCAAACTGATTCACCTGATTTCAAATGAGAATATTTTTTAATGTTACAAATACAGAGTGATTTGTGATACATCAACCAAAAGAAAAACTGTCCAAATTTTGTCTCTCACCTCATAAATGCTCTATGTGACTTCCCCTAGTTACACGAGCAACGTCGACACGATAGTCGAATTCCTCCCATACTCGCTCCAGCGTGCCCGTTGTCACTGACTCTACGGCAGTAACAATGCGAGTTCGGAGCTCATCCAAAGATGTGGGCAACGGTGGCACGTACACAGTATCCTTAACGTACCCCCAAAGGAAGAAGTAACGTCGACGAAACTCACGCTGCACTGTGACTACCGATTTACAGCTCGAAAACTACAACACACAAAACGCCTTCTGCTGTGCGGACGCCATTTTCACACTGACTGTTTGTTGCTAGGCTAGGCCACGGCTTGACTTTGGAGCCCTCTCGTGGTGATCTTGTAAAACTCAGAGATTTCCTCTTTCATGTGGTGTATGCCCAGTTGATGCACGGTTGATAGGTACGGAAGTATTCTCAGTTGAAATCGGATAAATCATTTTGAATAGCCCTGTATATATATATATATATATATATATATATATATATATATATATATATATATATATATATATATATATATATAATAAATTATTTCACGAAAGTAACACGTGAAAAATATTTATGATGAATAAAACCACGAAGGAAAGGAAACAGAAAATGGTGCTCAAGCGCTTTCGTCTAATGACATCCTCAGGAACACTGAAGTACATAAAGGGTTACGGCCTATATATAGGTTACAGAAAAAAAAATAAATAAATAAATAAATAACATACATACAATAAACGGAGAAGTAAAAATAAAAATTAAAAATTAAAGGATTAACAAAGAGGCATACAGATTTGTAAGGAAAAATATCGATTTTTAGCACAAGATCAAATGAATTATAAAAATACAAATTTATACTGGAAATCTGCCCGGGTTTTAACACTTTTCCTTTTATAGTCAAGTTTCGATATATATAAAAAAATGAAAATTAAAAGTTAATAAAGTAGCATACAAGTTTACCAAAGATTTAGCGTCCTACCTTTCTTATCTAAATCTGTTTTGAAGGAATTCAAAACAACAGGATCGAGTTGAAAAAGACCTTTGCTTATGTTGAAGTTATTTGAAAGTTGGATAATGGCAGACTCAAGAATATTTCTATTAACAATGTTGCTAGAGTGGAATAAAACTGAAGCATTATTCCAATCAATACAGTGGGATAACTCTGACAAATGGACAAAAAGAGCACTGGACAACTGTCCTGTTCTAACGGAATATTGATGCTGTTTTATACGTGTGTGCAAATCCTTTCCCGTCTGACCTATGTAAAAGGAATCACATTGTTTACACACAATTTTATAGATAATGCCTGAATTATTGGTAGGGCTATTTTTTACTATGATATTTTTCACAATATTGTTATATGAAAATACTACATTAATATCCAAAAGTTTAAGTACATTAGCAATGCCTAAAAAGCCCGGGAAAAAGGGAAGTACTAAAATATTTTTTGACAAAGTACGAGTGTTATTATTGACACGATAGAAAGTTCGTTTTGCCTTGTTGAGACAAGATTCCATAAACGCAGATGGATAACACAGATCACTTCCAATACCGTTGATTTTTTCCAATTCGGCATCGATGTATTCCGGACTGGCGATCCTAAGGGCGCGGAGAAACATTGATGAAAAAATGGCCTTCTTAATGGGGGTGTCATGTCCCGAGTAAAAGTGTACGTAGGACAAATTGTTTGTTGTTTTCCGATAGATACTAAACTTAAAACCTGGGCTTTCCCTATGTACACGCACATCCAAAAATGGGATTGAATTGTCTTGTTCCACTTCTAAAGTAATCTTAATGGAGGGGACTTGATCATTTAACTGAAGGAGGAAGTTATCCAGGTCACGATTCATTGGCCAGATACACAAAATATCGTCGACGTACCGCAACCAAGGGATGCC
The DNA here is from genome assembly GCA_023014485.1 of Bathynomus jamesi. NCBI lineage: Eukaryota > Metazoa > Arthropoda > Malacostraca > Isopoda > Cirolanidae > Bathynomus > Bathynomus jamesi. Next base: position 44,852 of record JAJOZX010008585.1, on the reverse strand, counting down.
AACCCCCAGGATTCTAGGAATGTAAGTAATTTCGAAAAACTCCATATAAATATTGGAGAGGAGGGGCGATAAGGGGTTGCCCATGGCCATACCAAACACTTGTTGATAATACTCGTTATTGAAAGTGAATTTACAGTCTTTGATGCAAAGCTTAATAAGTTCCAAAACAATGTGTGAAGGTAGTGGCAGGTCATACTTATGTAATTCTTGGGAGAGAAAGTCAAGCATATCATCAATCGGCACTTTTGTAAACAATGAACAAACGTCAAAACTGATCAATCTATCGTTAGTTTCAGTACGTGCATTATTCAATTTTTCAGTAAGATCCATGGAATTTTTTACATGTGAATCAGAGATAGTTCCGAGAATGGGGGACAAGACTTTGACAAGCCATTTGGAGAGTTTATAAGTAATAGAGCCCACCGAGCTAATAATAGGACGCATAGGGTTGCCAGGTTTGTGGGTTTTAATAAGACCGTAAAGGTAGGGCAGAGAAGGTGAAGTGGACATGAAAAGCGGAATTAAGTCCTTATGATCTTTGAGAATGCGTTTCAAGCCACTATTAAATGATTTGATGACGTCATCCTGCGGGTTCTTCCTAAGTTTGCTGTATTTTCATTTTATTTTTATATATATCGAAACTTGACTATAAAAGGCAAAGTGTTAAAACCCGGGCAGATTTCCAGTATAAATTTGTATTTTTATAATTCATTTGATCTTGTGCTAAAAATCGATATTTTTCCTTACAAATCTGTATGCCTCTTTGTTAATCCTTTAATTTTTAATTTTTATTTTTACTTCTCCGTTTATTGCATATATATATATATATATATATATATATATATATATATATATATATATATATGTATGTTTATTTATTTTTTTCTTTCTGTAACCTATATATAGGCCGTAACCCTTTATGTACTTCAGTGTTCCTGAGGATGTCATTAGACGAAAGCGCTTGAGCACCATTTTGTGTTTCCTTTCCTTCGTGGTTTTATTCATCATAATATATATATATATATAATATATATATATATATATATATCTCAGTGGCGTGCATTCAGAGTAAGCTAGGTAAGCGCCGCTTGCCCTAATAAAAATCTTATTAAAGATATTAAAGACGATACCGTATTTTCAGAGTAGTCTACAGTACATACCCACTACCCAGTTATGAAGTTTATCATTAGTTACTGTAATTACTATAATTATATAATATTTACATATAGTGCTTGTGCTCGCACGCAATACCGCTTACCCTGTAGACGTACCCACCGCATGCCACTGATATATATATATATATATATATATATATATATATATATATATATATATATATTAAACAAATTATAATTTTCAAGGTTAGAAGTATCGCTACACCTCATTGAGGTTAATATTTAACCCATTCATGCCCACTGCGTCATATCAGAGTGAGTCATATCAGATTGCGTCTCATCAATGACTCTTTGGATTGCGTCATATCAATGACTCTTACCGAAGATCACGCGAATACAAGAAAAGTGATGCAATAATGACAAACAATTTTGTCGGTAGGGAATTCTACCCAATGGGCACTAATGGGTTAAAATAGTAAATTCTTTGGCCCGTGAGAGCATTGACGTCACGTTAGTAGCCGATGGCTTAACAGGATAATTATCATATACATAATATCTTATTATATATGTACATGAGAGAGCATTTTAAGAGGTTTTCTGCATATATAAAACATGATTTTAAGTGTTCCCATTCACAGATAGTCAGTTTTTGATGCTCGTATGACGCATACTACTTCAGGCTCATAAAACTGACATGATAATAAGTTGAAAATATATAATAATTATCTCTAACCAGAGTCGTAACGTAATAATTGAAATTAATTAATTAAAGTTAATTACTTTTTCGGTAATTAATTAATAATTTCTGCTATTTCGAAAATGTTATAATGTTTCAGACCAACAAAGACCCTAGGATCCACTCATGGCTGGTCTACCTAACTGTATTCGTAATTGTGTATTGCGCATGTCCTCCGTGGTGGCGGAGGGAACCTACAATTTTACAATGTACTAATGTTGTAATTGTAATTTAATTACATTTTAAGGTAATTGCAACTTAAAATAATTGTTTTTTAATTATTTTTTATCGTTATGCCATTATATTTGTGTACAGTAAAGTCAGTACTTTAACGTACTTTTACGTTAAAAGTGGAATACTTTATCGTTTTCAGTCTGGTCACAATTAAACGTAGTCGACTACACAATTCATTCATTGGGATTTAAGCAGAAACAGTGAATAGATAATTTTGCTGCTTCGCATCGTTGGATATTATGAAATAGAGTCGTGGTCAAAAGTTTGGAATTCAGCAAGGTGGTATTAAGGACTTGCCTTTTTTTGTGGGTTTAATAGTTAGTGGGTCCTTTATTGGCAACAATGATGGCTTTCATCCTGTTGGGCATGGACATAATACGGTTTTGGCATATTTCCAAGGCCATTTTGGTCAGATAAAAATTGTCGTTGGATCCTGGCATCTTTTCAGACTTCCAATTTTAGAAGTTTCCATAGCGTTCCATAGTTTCCATGGAATTCCATAGCAGTCAATAATCTTGACTCCAATCGAATTGAAGTTAGGATTATTGGCAGGCCATTCCAAATTTGAAATGCGATTTTTTATAATTATAAGCCTTTTTTTTTTTTTTTTTTTAGTGGCAACGTGCAGTATCCTGTTAAGAACAGGAATACCTGTCTTGTTTGCATTGGTCGTAGAGATGCTGTTCGAAGATGTATCTTTTGGACAAAACCAGTATTTCCCTGTACGAAAGTAATGCCTCTTTCTATATTTACGAACTGAAAAATAAGAGGAAACACACTCCAAAGGCATCCTGGGTGCCTTTGGACAGTGTTTCATGGGAGCAGTACAGTATTTGGAATTATGTAGTTAACTGGGTGGACGACTAACTTATACAGTAGATGATCCTTTCAGAACTGCACAATTTTGACTAATTCACTACTCGATTTTTATCACATTTTCAATTTTAATAAATTTTCCTCGCGGAGTCTTCTCCCAAAATAAGAGGACCTCTTAATTTACTCATCGTAATATATAATGTTTACGTCATCGTCAAACTGTGAGTGATATTGTTTGGTACTGTAACACTTTACCGCCTTATTGTTTTTGTAAAGTTATGATGCGTGTATTTGAAACGTTACGAAATCGTCCCTTTCGGCGGTAAAGGGTTAATTATAAGATAGAAAAACTCCTTGAATATAAAAGGACCTTGAGCCAGGGAGAATATCTGAGGACATATGATTTTCTTCTCTTGAAGGAAAACTACGAGGGTCAGTACGAAAGTAATGCCTCTTATTTTTCAGTTCGTAAATACAGTACGAGGCATTACTTTCGTATCACCCCAACTTAGACATATAAACACAGACTAGACAACAACTCCACAGACGACACCTGCCATCTGTGCCAGGACACACCACAAACAACTGAACACATTATAACAGACTGTACCACTCTAGCACAACATAGAACACAACACATCACTAGTGCGCTGAACCTCTGGTCCACTCGGGAGAGGGCGATCGGTTACCTGCGTGCCGCCGGCTTGCTCGATCAGGGTGGGCTGATCGGCTAAACAACAAAAACAACAACTTTCGTACCGACCCTCGTAATAATAGAATCATGCTAGTACTGTGAAATATTGAAAAACTCATGAGCTTCACTCACAAACACCTTTAAATGGGAGACCCAAAATGGGTGCACACACATTTCTACATTACTGTAAAGTCTTTACAGCCACACCTACACTTTTCCTCCTAAGTATATATATTGTAATGTATATGGTAGTAAATTTTGACTTGGTTCGCAATCGATATGGACTGGGACTTATTTTTGGTTGGCAAGGTACTAGTATTGATGGATACCGTAATGAAATTGACTGGATTTTTGGATCTGATATATTTGCATGTCGGTTATAAATAAATATAGAGTGTAACATATTTGTGGATAGTAGTCTATTATGACTTGATCCTCTGGATCCAGAGATTCTATCTTTAGTTTTAAATCGATAATTAATTAGTTTTAAATTTATAATTATTTAGTTTTGCAAAAATTGGTCGTTGCGAATGTACAGGCAGTTTTTACATAAATTTCTTATGTTCTTGCGGTTCGGAACCCACGTAAAATTGTAGGTCCCCTCCGCCACCACGGAGGACATACACAATACACAATTACGAACACAGTTAGGTAGACCAGCCATGAGTGGATCCTAGGGTCTTTGTTGGTCTGAAACATTATAACATATTGTCTTGAAATTCACGCAGTTTAGCATCGCTGAAAAGTTAAGTAACTGTAATGACTATAATTATGAATTTTACTTTTACTCTTACGCGAGTAACTTCACCACCTCACTTCATGTTCGGGGGAAAAAAAATTTGAATTTCTAAAGCGTCGAAAGGCGAAACCCATGAAATTTACGATATAACGAAGTCTTTTTCTTTGAAATTAAAGAAAAGATTTGGCGTTGTATAACATCTTACAAACCGCGAATTGATCAATTATTCAGAAAAGTTTAGATATTTGGAAAGAAAGATTTTCTTTCGTTATTTGATACTTTCATCTCGTCTCTGGAATGACATCATTCACCGTAACTTCGTGTCGTCTTATCGTCTCACCTGATCGCTTCGTAACAACTTCGCTTCTTTTGAAGATTGTAAACTTCATCTCAAATAATCTCGAATGACAAATAGTGTTTACGCATAAATATCTTTCGCATTTTATGCGTTGGATTTACTTACAGACCATAATCACTAGGTAAACAGTTCGAACGAATCCCGTTTGGACAAAGAAAATTCTGGAGGGAAGGACTATAATATACAGGCCACTAGGAACCATCATTATTTTAAACATCCCAATAGCATCACGCACGAGCAACTATTATATATATTTAACCCATTAGTGCCCACTGGTAGAATTTCCTACCGCCAAAATTGTTTGTCATTATTGTATCACTTTTTCTTGTATTCACGTGATCTTCGGTTTGAGTCATTGATATAACGCAATCTAAAGAGTGCGTCATATCAACGATTCATTAGATTGCTGCATATCAGACTGAATCATATCACTGACACATTATATTGCGGCATATCAGATTGCGTCATATCAATTACTCTTTAGATTGCGTCATATCAATGACTCATACCGAAGATCACGTGAATACAAGAAAAAGTGATACAATAATGACAAACGATTTTGTTGGTAGGAAATTCTACCAGTGGGCACTAATTAAGGCATGGTTAATTAATGATTTTTAGGAAAAAGTGATGAATGATGAAATTTTATAATTAATCAATGATTAACTGATTAAAAATTATTAAAAAATTAAATACTTCTGAAAAGAGTAAGAAAGAGCTTTATTGTTTCTGTTGCGTGAGATAAGACCGAAGAAAAAACATTTTGCTCAAACATTTAGTTTGCTTTAGTTCAAGAAATTAGGCATGGGCGGATTGGACAGTTTATACATGCAAAAAGGTGCCAAATTCAAATGATACATTACAAAATTTAAGGTAAAATAATGCTGAAATTATGAGGAAAATTAGTCATTTCTCATCATTTTCTAAAAATATCTTGACTAATTAATGATTAAATTCGCAACAACGATTAACTGCTTAATCAGAACCATGCCCTAGCACTAATGGGATAAGTATTTTACTCTTATTAACATGACTTGACATTAACAGGCAAAGGTTGTTCGCTACGTGATTTCTCGTTTAACGAAATGGAAAATTGATAATTACATGATTTTATGCAAATGTTGCAAATGCCGAGGAATTTGCAAAATTTGTATAAGGTCACATTTACCATTTTTCCCTATGGGTCCAGACTTACGGACACCCTGTATATATATATATATATATTTTTTTTTTATTCCATTTAAAAAAAATATGATCGTAAATTCTTTACTTTTGATCATACGTTTCATACACAAATGATACACACACACACATACACATTCTATATATATATATATAATATATATATATATATATATCGTCCAAAGGACCTCAGAAACGTTACAAGGGTCAAAGTTGAAGTCTTCAAGAGAAGACTAGATGCCTGGCTCTGGACAGTACAGATGAGCCGGGTGTATCTGGCTATGTGCGATGGAGCGCGCAAGAAAGCAACTCGATCCTCCACCAAGCCAGGCCTAGAGGCGGGGGCCACCAGCTTGACCTTTGTGTGAAGAGAGACCAACATACGCAACATCAACGAGGTTATATACTGTTTATACACACGGCATATATATATATATATATATAATATTATATATAATGCAACAAATATTTATTATTTTTTTTTTTAAATAAACACTGATTATTTTAAAGTTTAAATTTGGTGGTGTTTGTCCGAAGCGGTAAAGCCAGAATTTTAGGGCCGGTGTTACGTTACTCAAGATATATAAAGGTTAGAGGTTATAAATGCGTTATATCTTCATATTCTTCTTGTTTCTTCTTTTATATCTTTGTTGTACGTGGAATGGCCAAAGAAAAATTTCTGCCTCGTCTTTATATTTTTCACAATTTAATTATTCATTTATATATATATATATATATATATATATATATATTATACATAGCCGGCCCTAACAAGTGCGGGGGCCCTAGGCATTTTGATAATACGGGGCCCCACTCCAGAAAAGATTTTAGTTCATAGTAAAAAGGCAAAAAATAATCTGAAGTGCTATACATATATTGTAGACATCTGTCTAATAATATTAAGAATAACAAAAAAAATGCTTTCATTAAGAATACTAAAAAAATACCATACTTTATAAATTTACAATATATTTTAAAGACTAATTTTTCTAACCTTCCTTTCTGAAAATTCCATTAAAAGGGGTTCAGAATTTAAACCCCTTGCTTCTTCATGTTCAATTGACAATATTCCAAGGTTATTTAGCCTATCTTGGCCCATATTAGACCTTAAGCAGTTTTTAATTAATTTTAATTTTGAGAAGCTTCTTTCTCCTGATGCTACCGTCACAGGAATTGTTAAAAATATTCTTAGAGCAATCGTTTTATATTTCATTAAAACTGTCCTTAAGTTTCCCCTTTCCTATGACAGCCGGCGTGAGTCGGGGAATCTGGTGGAAGCGAAATATATAAAAAAATTATTTGCCCAGCCCCGCTGGCAGCGCGGGACCCTCTTAGGCGCGGGGCCCTAGGCGGCTGCCTAGCTCGCCTTGCCCTAAGGCCGGCCCTGAATTATATATATATATATATATATATATATATATATGATACACACGGATCATGCATGGAACGAGAAACTTTTGGGAAAATTAAATCCACTATAGTCCGAATAAGTAATGGGGAAATGACGAACACTATAGTTTTTTCTTTTTCATGATGTCAGCCCGACGTGGGTAATGGGTTACTCGCAAAGAGGCCCCAAAAATATAGCTTCCCTCACCAGCTATCTGCAAAGCATACTATAGTGTTTGTCATTTACTATAGTTGTCATTGCAACTATAGTGTTTGTCATTTACCATTATTTATTCGGACTATTGGATTTAATATTCCCAGAAGAGTTTCTTGTTCCATACACGGTGTGTGTGTATCATGAAAAAAACCTCGGGAGACCATTCTGAGTTCAATCCCATATACTGTGTATATATATATATATATATATATATATATATACATATATATATATATATAAGTCGAACACTTAGAAGTGCATAATCTGGTTAGAAATACGCAACACGGTTTTAGGCGAAACAAATCTTGCTTAACTAATCTTTTAGAATTTTTCCAAAGCGTGGTTGACGTTTACGATAGACATCGGGCGGTTGATGTAGTGTATTTAGATTTTCAAAAAGCGTTTGACACCGTGCCGCACAAAAGACTCATTGAAAAAACTAAGGCTCATGGAATCAGGGGTGTAGTAATAAATTGGCTAGAAGAGTGGTTGCGAGGCAGGAAACAGAGGGTGGTCGTTGATGGAGCGGAGTCGTGTTGGGCTAATGTAGCGAGTGGCGTTCCTCAGGGTTCTGTATCGGGCCCCTTGCTTTTTCTTATATATATGAACGATTTAGATGTCGGCCTAGTCAGTACAGTTTCAAAGTTTGCGGATGACACGAAGCTGGGTGGTAGGGCGATTAATGACGAAGATAGAGGTAAAATTCAGGAAGATCTGAATAAAATCGTTGATTGGTCAGTCACATGGCAAATGAGATTTAACGTGGATAAGTGCAAAATTTTGCATATAGGTTCGCGTAACGGTAATTTTGCGTATAGTATGTCAGGGAAAGATTTAACAAGCGTAGAGCAGGAAAAAGATTAAGGAGTTATAGTCACTGGTGATTTAAAAGTAGCGAAACAAAGTACAGCAGCGGTCAATAAAGCGAACAAAGTGTTAGGGTTTATAGCTCGAAATTTTGAGTACAAATCGCGCGATATTATAGTTCCACTTTATAAATCATTAGTTAGACCCCATTTGGAGTACGCGGTCCAATTTTGGAATCCGCATATGCGCAAAGATATAGACAAAATCGAAAGAGTTCAAAGACGAGCAACTAAGATGATTCCGTCGCTTAGGTCAAAGTCGTACGAGGATAGGCTTAAGGAGTTAAAATTGACTACTCTCGAGACTAGGAGGTTAAGGGGTGATCTAATCCAGGTTTTCAAAATTATGAATGGGTTTGATAACGTAGATAGAGATAGCTTTTTCGAAATATCTCAATATAATAGGACTAGAAATAGCGGTGTAAGTTGACAAGAAGAAGGTTCGAGACAGCAGTTGCGAAAAACTTTTTTACGCATAGAATAGTAAATAGCTGGAATAGTTTGCCGGTAGAAGTAATTAGTAGCACGTCTATAAACATGTTTAAAATCGATTAGACGCGCATGTTGATAGAAAGGGTATAGTTTAAGGTAGTAAAATTAAGGCTTTGTGGGGATAGATCCCACAGCTCAACACAAGTGTTGTGGGATATAGGGAGGCAGCGTCTTGGGTTAGGGGATACTCTCTGTCCTTACACACCCCATTTAAAGAGATTCCTCTGCCGAGCGGTGCCCCCCATAGTACTGTGAGGTATTGAAAAACTCATGATCTTCACTTGCCCCACAAACACCTTTAAATGGGAGACCCATAATGGGTGCACACAATTTCTACATTACTGTACAGTCTTTACAGCCACACCTACACTTTTTCTCGTAAGTGTATATATTGTATGTATATGGTTGTAAATTTTGACTTGGTCCGCAATCGATATGGACCGTGACTTGATGGATACCGTAATGAAATTGACTGGATTCTTTGGATCTGATATATTTGCATGTCCGCTATAAATAGATATAGAGTGTAACATTTGTGGATAGTAGTCTATTATGACTTGATCCTCTGGATCCAGAGATTCTATCTTTAGTTTTAAATCGATAATTAATTAGTTTTAAATTGATAATTATTTAGTTTCGTAAAAATTGGTCGTTGCCAAATTACCGGCAGTTTTTACATAAATTTCTTATGTTCTTGTGGTTCGGAACCCACGTAAAATTGTAGGTCCCCTCCGCCACCACGGAGGACATACACAATACACGATTACGAGCATAGTTAGGTAGACCAGCCATGAGTGGATCCTAGGGTCTTTGTTGGTCTGAAACATTATAACATATATATAAAAATATATTTCTTAGTTAGTTAGTTAGTGACAAGACAAGATTTAACTATGCACCAATTATGTATGTAAAGAGGAAGTTCTTGTAATACTAAATGTACACACACACACACACAACAAATATATATATATATATATATATATAATATATATATATATATACACCCTGGGTCGCCTAGTGGTTAAGACGCTGGGGTGCTGATCGGGACGTCGTCAGAGCGAGTCCAGGAGAGGACTTTGTAATTTCTGACCGCCAGTGGTAGGGCGTGGTTCAGATTCCACGTTAAAATGTAGGTCTAAGGTGACAAGTTTGACCTTTGTCAGAATAAACAATTCGGGCGGAAGCAAAACCAAGGTTATATATATATATATATATATATAGTATATGATGAATTTCACAATTAAACACATGAAATGAATGAATGATACAAACCCACAAGGAAAAAAAAAATTATTCTCTGACGAGGTGTACTGCTGAATACACGAAAGACTTGGAATAATTTTTCTTTTTCCGTATTATATATATATATATATATATATATATATATATTGTGTGTGTGTGTGTGACAGAATTGACAATAAAAAAGATTAATTTTTTTTTTTTTCAAATTATTGCGTTGATAAATGTATTGACAATAAATTTAAAAATTATAAATTATATTCAATACAATAAAAATGTCTGAAATTTTAATCGAAATAATATTCCAATTAAGGTTTTTAAACATTTATCATTTTGCAGAATAAAAAAAGTCCATTTAAAAAGTCTGTTTATGAGCTATGTATTATTATGTAGCTATGTTTGAGGCTATTATTTGTTTGACGTCTTTATATTATGGAGGTTGCGTTGGGTTAGGTGTGAAATAGTGTGTGCGCACTTTGATTAGGCACTTACTTCATGCTTGCACACTTCATTTCATTATATTATATATATATATATATATATATATATATTAACGGTTTTTATAACAAATTTACTCTAAAATAAAAAATTTTAATTCAAGACATTTCACTTTCGACGAGAGCCGTTTTGAATTTATGCTCTCTCTCTCTCTCTGTAAAACAATGACGATAACGATCGAAAGAATGAAAATGAACGAAAAATGAAGGAATAAAAAAAATCGGTAATAAAACGTAAAACATTAAATTACGTTTCGACTCCGAAAACGCCCTTTTCAGTTTGCAAAAAAACAAGTTGTCGACACTTTGAAAAGCAAAAAAAATTGAATCAAATACAATTCGAAGTTGTGAACAAACTTTGAAAATTTTATCGCAAAAATTCTTTGGGTTATGTAAATTAAATCATACCCAAATTTAGGTTAGGTCATGACGGGTTAGGTTAGATTAATGGCAGGTTAGGTTAAAATTCCCTTCATGAATTAATATTTTGGTTTCTCATAAAAATGCAGACGGAAAAAAAAACAAGAGAGAAACGATTTACGATACGTTCGGCTTGCCAAATGTTCGACAGAATCAACATTAAATCAGTAGACAAAACTTAAACCGGAAATGTTATCGCGGAGATGTCATTTTCCGAAATAAAAAGTTTTTATATTATCAAGAGTTTAAAGTTATCGGATTTAAAGGGAGACTGTTCTATTCTAGTACAATATATAAACTGTTTAGTGTAATTTTTAAAACATGAACGCCATTTATACAGGGTGTTCAAAAAGTCGCACTACACTTGGAAAATTTATTTATTATACATTTATTGTAAATAAATAAAATTTGTAAACATTTAAATAAATGTATAATAAATCAATTTTCCAAGTGTAGTGCGACTTCTTGAACATCCTGTAGTATTCTTTGAAGGACAAAGGTTCCAAGGTCAAGGTCAATCAAGGTTTCAAGGTCAAATGCTAAAAATGCCTCTAGATTGGCTCCCCAGAGGTGTAGAAGGGGGGGGGGGGTTCTGCTGTCAAAATGATCTTTATAATAAAGTAAAGGCACCTTGTAGGACACGTGCAACCCCTCAGGTCACCAGGTCGTATACACGAGGTCATATTGTCATTCAGTTGACAAGTGCGTTTGTCTTGTCTAAAATTAGCATAAACTATGCCGTGTGATCTACGGGGCTCCAATAAACCTTAGCCCCCCCACCCATGGCCTAAACCATTAGAGGTACAGTAAAACTAAACATACCTTACAAAAGAGAATTTAATCCTGCATTTAATGAGAAACAATTAAAACTTGGCGTTCCCGCCATTGGCTTCCAAGACAGCCTGAATTCGCTTTGGGTAGCTTGCCAAAAGTGACGTGAATAGATCTTGATCGTTACGCAAATTTGCTAAAACAGTTTCAATGTGTTGCGTCATTGTATCCTTCGAAAATCGATTTGCTGCAGGTTCTTGAAACAAAAGACATTCAACCTTGTCCTTTATAACTGATGCAATGTGTTCACAGACGTTCAGGTCAAGAGAATTTCCTGGCCATTCTTCATTTCCAAAGAAATCGATCTCATGGTTCCGCAACAACTGTTGAGCGGCTAATGTCTTAAAGCAGGGGGCCTTATCGTGCAGAAGTGTGACCTGATCGACATCCATAACATTGTTTGGGTTTTTTAGAAAAGGAATGACATGCTGGGATAGAATAATATCACGAAAATACTGTCCATCCCTACTCTGACCATTTGGCTTCAGCACCCACATGAGCTTCTTTGCAGTGAACAAAACAAACATACCAACACAGTCTGGACTTTTTAATAATTCGCGATAATGTTCATTGTCATCGATTTCATCTGGTGTTGTGGCCCACACTCGATCATTTTGGTAGTTAGGCCGACGTGTTACGTAAACAAAAAATTCATCGGAGACAGCTAAATGCATGAAATCATCCACATCCCAATCTTCAAGATAATGGGCAAACCACATTCTGTCATCGATGTTAAGTTGAGTTTTTCTTGGCCTTGGAAGTTCATGCCAAGGCTTTAAACCTTGCCTATGACGGTACAGTCGAATGAGCTCACCACTAACGATCTTTCCTCTCAACACTTCGATCTCTCTAGAAAGTTTAGCACAGCTGTTTTTCCGCTTACGCGTACAGCTTTCAATGATGTCCTTTGTTTCCTGAGTGAGTGGCAAATTTGGGAGCCCAGATTTGGTTGTATCCATTTCACATTCATCCAAAGTTTTATTCCAATTTCTTTTGACGAAGTTCTCACTTCTTCGCAATTTTTTGGCAACCCATGAACATGTTATAAAGGTGGCTCCAGCATCACGAGCTTCCCGAAATGTTATTGCTCATATGCGATCTATCACATGTTGCCTCTCCGAATCACCAATTAATTGAGAAGCCATTATATTATCACTTTATCAGCTAGAGTAATTTTAATACCTGCAATAAATAAAGAATTTTATATATTTTTATAATCACTAAAAACTATTTCGATATAAGTAAACATGTAAGTTGCAAATGGAGGGGCTAAGGTTTTTTGGAACCCCTTATTTTATCAAACTTCTCGATATGATAAAGGTACTTACGATACTTATGGTGACCTGGTGATTGTTTCACGTCAGCTTACCTGATCTATCAGCATGTCATTCTAATTTCTTATACTCGTTTCCCCTTCTTGCCAGATTCTGTAATGTAAGGGACCCTCTCAAAAAATTTTGTGCTCACTGAATCGTGTTTCAGGAGAGCAGAGAAAGCCTATGCGACTGTAATCTCAAGAATGAAAGAATTCGAAAGCATGGGGGAATTAGAAGGCATTCTATGTGATGCTAAGGAGCTAACCCCGGTGCATTCCGTAGCCAACGAAGCCAAATGCTATGATAAAATATCTGCCCCGTCCTTCCAGAGAGCTCAAGCCAAATTTCGCCAAACATCAACATCCCAAGTTTTCATGCCCGTCGTCGTCAGTGCGCATAGGGTCTCCGGGAGGCTGGGTGACCAGTCCAACATCAAAAGGTGTATAATTTGTGGTACATAAGGCGAGAGCCTCTATCGCGTGTCTACCACATCCGTAGATACCAACATTAGGATGGGCATTCAGGTCCCCCAAGACTTCGATATCATAATCAGGCACATAAAAAAGTGTAATATAATTACACATTTATGCAATGGAATAGTTGGGTCTGGTACTTTCAAAACAATAGGACAGCATTATGCATTTAGAGAGGTAATATATGTATCAGTTGCTTCTCTTCCCCATCCTTCTATTTTTATTTTTTTATTTATTTATTTTTTTTGCAGAAACTGAAGTACAGTACTTCACTTGGGACCAGAATCTGCCACGTCAACTTGTGACCACAAAGAGGCTGACTCTCGCATTGCTGTACATCTCCATGCCGCAGCAGAAGGTCTTGCAGTGATGAAGGTGAGGTAGTCCGTCCTCTTTTTTCATCTCTAATTTTTTATGAGAATTCCAAATCGCGTGTCATTGCTTAGATTCATCTTTATTATTATCCTATTATAAAAAAAAGGCCTAACTGTGTACGAGTATTTAATCATTTTATTCTATTTTTTTTTTAGATTGGTTCCACGGACACTGATGTGGCGGTTGTTTTGTGCGGACAAATGGCCAGTCTTCCTCCAGGCATTGAAGTATGGCTCGTGCTCGGGAGGAGCAAAAACTTGACGCAACTCCATCTGAATGATTTTGTCAAAGATTTGGGTTCAGATATGGATCGTGCGCTCCCATTCTTCAACGATTTCACAAGATGTGATACCGTGTCGTCGTTCTTTGGGAAAGGAAAAGTTATGGCTTGGCAGCTTGGAACGTATGGAGGAATTTCGGTGAAGGAATGGCATATACTGTACAATGAAAGACCTAACGATGAAAGACCTCTCCCCGATCAGAGAGAAGGATGAAAGCTTCTAAACCCGTCAATGATTCCTGTGCTGCTTTTACGACAGTCTTTGGACTGAAACGAGTCAATATCCTTCGGGAAGCGTTGTTCTATCACAAAACCCAAAAGGTAGAATGCCTCCCACCAACAGCGGATGCTCTGTTACTCCATTTCAACGGAGCTCTCTATCAGGAGTCCATCTGGGACAGAAGTACAACTCCTCTTCTGGAAATACCATCTCCAGAAGAGTACGGATGGAAGAAGGCCCTAGACACTTCCTCCTGGAGCCCTGTTGAATGTCACAACCACTTCTTCCACTACCTCAGCAGTGTAGATGTAAGAGGCCATGTCACTCCTGCCCTTGCATACAGTCTGCAATCTAGGGGCATTTTTAGTATTTGACCTTGAAACCTCGATTGACCTTAGTAGTATGGACGTAAAATGGACGAGTGCAGAGATGTTGCAGAGATAATTATCAATGTTGCAAAGGGGGTATGCAATGAAGGAGGGTGGGGGAATGCTGCAGGTGCAACAAGGGGTCATGAAACTTGGAGGCGGCGTTATCCCCCAAGAGAAAGACAGGAGAAGGAGAGGAAGGAAGAGATGTTCACCTGGCAGGAGCCAAGTGGCGTAAATGGCTTGTACAGGTTGAGTTGTCAGATACCACTTTTTATTTTAATTGTTCAGGCATACATTATTAGGGTGAGTTGCTAGATACCACCATTTATTTGATTTCACACGAGTTGCCAAATAGTGTTTTTAATTGTTCAGGTATACATTATTAGGTTGAGGATTGTGCCATTTATTTAATTAATTCTTAGCAGTTGGCTTAGAAATCCGTCAGTAGGTTTAGAAGGCGTAACCAGCCATTTGGTATAATTGTTTACAACCAAAATCATTAAATAAAACATTACATCATTCTGTTTATTAAATATTGTAAATATAGAGAAAATAAATATACATTGGAATGATAAAAAAAATTAAAAATAATGATAGTATAAGAAACATGAACGAGGAATATGCATATAATCAAAAAATATAACCGTCAATATAACAGTACAGGATATATATATATATATATATATAATGGAAATATAGAGAAAATAAAATATACATTGGAATGATCAAAAAATAAAAAATAAGAAATAATATAACCATCAGTACAGGAGAAATATATACACACACAATTATGTTAAATAAATACATACACTTTATCTTCTACCGCGCAAAAAAAAAGAAATACAAAACGTATAGCCATCAATATAGCAGATATATATATATATAGAAACGTAACGGGGGTCAAAGTTGAAGTCTTCAAGAAAAGACTGGATGCCTGGCTCAGGACAGTACCAGATGAGCCGGGCGTGCCTGGCTATGTACGGTGGAGAGCGCAAGAAAGTAACTCGCTCCTCCACCAGGCCAGACCTAGAGGCGGGGCCACCAGCTTGACCTCCGTGTGAAGAGAGACCAACACACGAAACAACATAAGGTTCATAAGATATATATATATATACATATATATATATATATATATATATATATATACACACACACACAATTATGTTAAATAAGTAAATACATACGCTTTATCTTCTACCGCACAAAATAAAAATAAGAAATACAAAACGTATAGCTATCAATATAGCAGTACAGGCGAAATATATATACACATACACAATTATGTTAAATATATAAATACATTTAACTTTTTTCAAAACACTAAACTCGCACTTAATCGAGTTTACAATTACATCGTTATTGCTCTGCATTACGCAGTATACGCGGTTTAATAATATTTCACCGCTTAAGGTATAGGGATACCTATACTCTACATAAAGGGCCTTCATATCGTTCAGTACTATTTTTGTGCCCACTTTACAACCGGTTAGTAAGTTATCTTTAAATACGTCTAGAATACAATCAAAAGCACGCACAGAGTTCATCGTTAGCCATAGCGTCAAATACAAGTTTATAAACACGCCTTTCCAATCGAGGGTTTATTTCTACCGACCCGAGCTTTTCACTCGTGAACTCTTCTTCATACTGCATAGCGACAGTTGAAATAATCTTCTAAGTCGTTACGACAGCTGCTCGTTATATAAAGAAATAGTTCTTCAGGGTGAACAGTGTAGGTGAGCTCAGCCCTGTACCGATCAAGTGCTTTGTACCAAAGTTCATGATATTTCAAAGAGTCTATAAACTTTTTAAATAAACGTCCAGCTCTAGACCATTCTCACCTTGTTCAACCCTACACTCGGTAAACCCATCGAGCAGAGTGGTGTATGCGTATTCAAGAACCGTATCAAAATAAAGCATATCCGTAACACGCGCGTCTAATATAGGCTTCAGCTTGCGGAATCCGACGATTTCAAACATTCTGTCGAGGATGAAACTGTTTCGCGTAGGGACAAGAGTGTTATTATCAGAAGCATTCTTCCACATCAACCGTATATCAATGCATGGCCGATCGTTATTTATACAAAACGTACATACAACGGCGTATGAGGGGGTGTCACTAGTCTGCTCTCTTCTTGTACCTACACCTGTAGGAATTTTATAACGATCTTCACTCCACTTCTCAACTATCACGAAGATTCTATTCATCTCCTCGACGCTTAATTAAACAACATTCCCTTTGTTTGCTTGTCTACAATCCGTTTCCAGTACATAGTTAACGATACCGGATTTACGCCTGAACACGCTCAACGACTTCGTCACGGAATGCTGCTCAAAGGAAGTTCCATCGTATTCGAGGAGCGCACGTCCACTCGGCTCAAGCTCTGAGATAACTATGAGGCACATGCAACGCGACGGTTCGACGGGAGGAGTGAGTCGCACCATAATCTAATGAAACGTGTACGGCGATGATCCAACATGAATCGTTGTATCCCATTATATTGGGCAGGTGTTTTGAGAAATTTTCCGATACAAGAATTAATTTCGGTTTTAATGTTTTATCACTCCCACTTCCCAGAATACGCACCAGGCATTTTCCTTGTACAAACAGGAGGGTCATTCCTCCCCATCTTATTTTCAGTTTTGGGTCCTTTACTGACTAGATTAATATAATGAAGAAAGTGGTAGTGATTCCACACGAGGTGTATGCTTCACTGCAAAGGAATCCAGACACGGATCTAGATCCCCGTAAAAGCAGGCTTAAAAGAATGGAAAGCGAATTGCTAGCCCTATTAAACAGTGAAAAAACACCTGATGAGAAAAGAATCTTATACCAAGAAGCTCTGCAGAAATTTCTTCACGAGTACGAAAATTATAAGAACCCGACAGAGATTCCCGTGGTTATTAGGCACAGCACAGGGAATGATGGACATGGTGACATAGGACCTGTACCCGACGATACAGCTGACCAACCAAAGATTAAGGGGTCAGCCACACAGAACATCGAGCATGTATTGAAAAGCACCCTCCCACATACATTGAGGAATAAAGGTTTGTCTTTATAATCTATTGAATGAGGACCCAGCCGTACAATGGACCGATAGAGGCGATATCATTGTGGAAGGATCAAAGGTACAGGGATCGAATATCGTAGACATTGTCCATGATCTGGTGAGAAAGTGGGATAGGCCCACACCATCAAGATGGAAGCATATTAAAGCAGGACTACAACAAATAAATGTCCCAAAAACATTGATAGGAAATCTGAACAGGTTAAAAGACTTCGAACATGCGACGCACGTGATACAGTTGACGACGCCATCACCCCGGGTGGTAACATCTTTGAAGAGAAGAAAGAAGAGGTTAAACAACGGTCAACCCTACCCACGTGCCTCTAAAATATGCAAATGGCTAACATATTAAGACGACGTTATTATGACATTTCTAACCCAGCCTCTATGGAGGCGTACATAGATTGTACAGAAGTGTTTACGGAGTAGGGAAAAAAGATGTTGAGATATTTTTGCGGGAGCAGGACGCTTATACACTTCATAAGCCTGTGAGAAAAAGGTTTAAAACAGCCAAGACAACAGCTGCCTCGATTGATTCTATTTGGCAAGCAGATTAACAGACATGCAAAGATATTCAGTGTATAACGATAGTTACCGCTACATTCTATTCATAATAGATGTATTCTCTAGATATCTGTGGCTAATTCCTCTGAAAAATAAATCACCTGAAACAGTTGCTAAAGCCACTAAAACGCTGATGTTAAAAGAAAACAGGGTTCCTGGCTATTTTTGTACGGATATGGGGAAGGAATTTATAGGCCGTGCTTTTCAGAACATGTTGACAGAGTTTAATATCAGCTATTACACTACCAATTCTATACATAAGGCTTCTTTAGCTGAAAGAGTTCAACGTACCATAAAGGAACGCATGCACCGCTATTTTACACTAAAAACACACACAGATTTCTAGACATTCTGGAATCATTGGCATCATCCTACAACCGCTCACACCATCGCACGATTGGGACAACACCTAACGAAGTTTTAGAAAGAGGTACGCGCCCAGAAGTGAGAAGAGATGGAACACCACCACCACCACACTCTGCGCGTTTCAAAATCAATGATTATGTAAGGCTGTCGCATTCGGGAAATAAATTCGCGAAGGGATTTGAGCAAGGATGGACACGTGAGATTTTTAAAGTTAGGGCTATGAGACCTAAAGGTGAGATAACGATGTATTACGTTGAAGATTTGAATGGGGAAGAAATCGCAGGAGGCTTTTACCGCGAGGAGTTGCAGAAAGTGGCATTTAATTTAGAAAAAATGTGTTTAAAATTGAGAAAATTTTAGGAAGCAAAGGTTCAGGAAAGAGAAAAATGTACCTGGTGAAATGGCTAGGGTACCCAGAAAGCTTCAACACCTATATAAAAGCTGCTGCAATAATGAAGCTTAAATAGTATGCAACATGGCTCCTAACCATTTCTACGTCACACTCCCGTCCTCCTCGTCCCTGTCTGTACACCCTAACAACACACTAGCCAACTTTGTAACAGAGCTCCACGGACCCATTGAATTGGGTCGTGATTCGTATGAGGTGGGGATATGTGAAATTCAGCTGGACACCCTCTTTTTAAATATTGATTATAAAGATACCGTTTTTACGATTCTTAGAGACTCTAATGAGTGTGCAAAAGCCGGGTTAACTCGAGATGAAACTATACGTATCGCCCGGACTAAGGTTGCACGGTTTTACAGTACAGAAGTAACACTAGGGCTGGGCCGTTATGGTTCGGCTGAGGATGTTGTGAGAGACTTAAACGTAAGTTTAAAAAAAAACAAATCTTACGAATGATTTATTATACGAAATCGTAAACAAAGGAAACCCTGCACATACTCTAATCCTAAAATCAAGGGTTAACAGAAATATAAAGATGGAAGTGTGTTCAAAATTATAACCGAGGGGCGATATCGATCAGCTTTCCAAAGAGAGACCTTTCACGAGGCACAGCATGACTTGTCCACCTTATTGTATCAATTGAAGATAGAGAAATTGGATGAAAGCTCTCAGCCCCCAGACATGTGCTATATTTACAGCAATATAGTGGAGCACCAGTTTGTTGGGGATACCCAGGCACGCCTGCTGCGCATAGCACATTCTCAACCATAGAGGAAGGAGTTTGAGTATTACATATGACAGACCCCCATTATGTGAATGTCGCAACTAATCTAATAACCAATATCTCAATATATATAAGAACGATTGAGGGTAAAAATTTCCCATTCGGTGACGGGAGCTTAACAGTGAAGCTGCACTTTCGACGCACAGAGTTATAATGGACAGAAAGCCTTTCACCGTCTATCGAGGGGTGAGATACCAGCGTGGTAGTGGACTTGGGTCCATTTTTTCAACCATACTACGTACGGCTGTTCCTTTGCTGAAGAGGGGTGCCAGATACCTCGGAAGGAAAGCGCTACAATCAGGTCTTAACACTGCAGAAGACATATTGGCTGGGGCTAAACCTAAAGCTCTAAAAAACATTTAAAACGTACAAGGGACGAAATCATCAAAGATGCAAAGAGAAAAATGCGTGGTGGTGGGAAGAAGAGGAGGGCTGACCGGAAGAAGGGATTACCACCACGTGGCATTAAATGTAAAAGGATATCAAAAAAGAAGTGTTCTAAACGAATGAAACCTATGGTTGACCATTTTTTTGACTGATATAAGCTAAGGACATTGATCTCATGAACCATAGCTTGTTTACTACTTGTCGAGAAAAAAGGCACTATTTCTAACTCGTCATGGCACGCTTCATTCACCCGTGTAGTTCACAATGCTGTAAATCGGAGCTATCCCTCTTTGAGATGCCCCCCAACTCAAGTTTCTATTGAACACAGTGACTATTACAATTAACCCGTTAAACACAATTAGTGCCCCTAGTGCACCTATAGAATTCGTGATACCCAGCTCAGGCCCTTACTTTTTTGATCCAAGCTGTGTGCACATGTACGCTAAGCTACGTATAGCCCATTCTGATGGAACGGACTGCGATGACAAATATGATGTATACCCTGAAACAAACTTTCTGCACTCCATATTCAACCAGTGTGACGTATATTTAAATCGGGTCAACATATCGGCAGGCACGGGGTACTATCACCTACGAGCCTATCTGGAAAATGTCCAACTTTTCCAAAGAAGCGAAGGCTACCTTTTTAAGTGCCGAGGGATATTATCAAAATAAAGACGAAAGTAGTATAAAGGACAAATTTAAAAATTATAAAAAGATATACGAGTGTTTTGGTCGTCTGCATACAGATTTCACATTCCAGGAGAAGTTGCTTGTGAATGGGGTGGATATGAAAATAAAGCTTACCCGCACGAGTCCTGAGATCTGCTTAAATCTGGACGCTGATCAAGAAGAGGAAGCAAAACCCGTTGTGGTTCACATTATGGAGACATACCTCCGCGTACGGCGAGTGAAATTAAGTTCACCAAAACAACTAGAAATTGAGAAAAATTTACTAAACGCTACAGTGAAATACCCTATTAACAGAGTACAAATCAAACTATATACGGTGCCTGCAGGGTTGGCGTCGAAGCAGATAGAAAACATCGCCATGGGAAATCTTCCTAAAAGGATATTAATCGGAATGCAAAACCATGCTTCGGTGAATGGAAAATATAAAAAGTGTGCCTTTAAATTAGAGAATTTCGGACTTAAAAATAACTAAGTTAATGGCATTGCGTTGGGAGGAACATTGAATACGGACTATTCATCAGACGCTGTGTTACCGCTTTGCGCGAGAGCCTATAGTAATCTGGCCCATATTGCAGGTGATTGTGATGATCTCGGTAATGGGGTAACGCAGAAAGAATTCATTGATCAATTTAACCTTTATCCGTTTGACATTACACCTGACTTATCTGCTAGCGTAAATACACATTTAAGTCCACAACAGAGTGGAAACATCTCAGTGAGGTTGGAATTCACCAAGCCTATAGAGGCGCCTATTAGTGTACTAGTATACCTCGAGTCGCAAGCCCTAATAGAAGTAGATTTAAAATGGATGCTAATACACTTCAGAGAGTAATGGATAGTGAACGAATCACGTTCCAAATTTATCGGCGTGTTTGCGAAGAATGAAACATTGAATTTGCCAACTACGCGAGAATGCGGTAGTCTTATTGTGAACACAGATGTCATTGGTAATGAAGGGATTCATTGGTTTGCAATCTATTTTAAAAATAGGCACCGCCTGTACTATTTTGATTCACTCGGTACTCAACCCTGGAGTCGCCCTGTTATTGTAAAATTTCTCGATCAGTTACATATCCCCGAAGTTGTATGGAACCCATTCCGATTACAAGGATATTTTAGTAATACTTGTGGAATGTACTGCATTTCATTTCTCATGCATATGTCACGTGGTAAAGAATTTATAAATTTTTAAAAATTATTCGACCCGTGTCACACTCAACGAAACGATGAAATGGTATGCAGACAGATAAAAAGCCGTTTTCCAATTGTGCGTACTCGTTGTATAGTATGATGTTTTGTTCGTGTATATATATTTTTAACGTTAGTTTGTATATTCTGTAGTTTAAGATGGTTATTGTACTAAAAACACTATTTCTTTCATTTAATAAATTGATGAAATGGTATGCAGACAGATAAAAAGCCGTTTTCCGATTGTGCGTACTCGTTGTATAGTATGATGCTTTGTTCGTGTGTATATTTGTAACGTTAGTTTGTATATTCTGTAGTTTAAGATGGTTGTTGTACTAAAAAATATGATTTCTTTCATTTAATAAATTGATGAAAATACATTGTCTTCTTCCCCCCCAAAAAAGATCATACAAAAAAACAAAAACATTTCGTTAATGATGTGACATTCATTGGGCTGACTGCTCGGTAAATCCTCCGTATTCAGGTCCATGACACGGGGTTCTTCAAAAGATTGTATAACGCGTGTCAAATCCTCATCGGACCTTAAAAGAGAAAGAATAATGCTCATACTGAATCTTTTTTAATAACATACACAGAGTATACATATTGTAAGACAGACCCCATTATGTGAAGATATCTTTGAACCGCTCAGAGAAGTTCATTTAAGAGGTAATTCCGAATAACATTTGATTTATAAAAAACATGCAAAAGATTGCTATAAAAAAATTCAATGAATCGATTTTAGCATAATTGCGATTACCTTAATGAAGTATTTGACGAGATACTACATCTTTCCATATATATGAAATAATCCTCTTTCTGGCAATTTGTGAATAATTGACTCCAAAAAATAAAGTTATAGGCACTTACATTTCTATGGTAGTCCCTTGCATCGGATCGTAAGGAGCGTCATTGCAAATATCATCAACGGTTTGCGTTGGAAATAATCCATTCCGGTCATTCGCGTTAAAAAGATTAATTGCAGACAATGCTGCAGTGTCACCATCTTGATACAAATCCGGAAAACTATAAAGTTCTTGACTCATGGCAGAGGGAATGTTTATTCACTGGTGAAAATAACTACTGCTACACCCAGCTGGAAATATTTCCTTTTATATGCACGATCACCAAGCACCGCCCCAAAAGACTAAGAACGGTTCGTAATGATTGGTTGTCACTGTAACAGGCGAGGCTATGATAAGTTTGTGTACCAATCGTAACACCGATATAACGGGTCCAGGCTTTGGACGACTAACGGTGTCTTTATATTCTCTCCGTAGATTTAATGCTCGTATTACCCCTTGCAAATCTCTACCACGGCAATATTTGCATCCATACTTGGTTTTTCCCAACCCACCCCTTTATGCAATATCCCTCGCAACATTGATCACAACAATATTTTATTATTTTGCGGCCATACTAATTGAGTCCCAATTTTTCGGATGCATGTCGTTATAGGAATATATTCATCAGAGTGGCACAGCTCAGTACCGCAGGAAACAAAATTAGCGCCGCTACTCTGACATTAACAGCACAGTAATATCCTATAACACAAATATCAAATCTAGAAGATTATTGTGTATTACTATGTTTTGCACCCATGCTAAACTCAGCTTTCCCAAGATTCCTATATTCTCTCCGTAGATTTAGTGCTCGTATTACCCCTTGCTGTCTCTACCACAACAATATTTGCATCCATACTTCGTTTTCCCCAACCCTCCCCTTTATGCAATAACTATCACAACAATAGTTTATTATTTTGCGACCCTACTAATTGAGTCTCATTTTTTCGGTTGCAGTTCGTTATAGGAATATATTCATCAGAGTGGTACAGCTCAGTACTGCAGGAAACAAAATTAGCGCCGCTACTCTTCATTACTCTGACATTAACAGCACAGTAATATCCTATAACACAAATATCAAATCTAGAAGATTATTGTGCATTACTATGTTTTGCACCCATGCTAAACCCAACTTTCCCAAGATTCATGACTTGTGGATTTTTACTTCTCGCGTAGATATGTGAATAAATAACTCGGGAAAATGAATGTCTGCTTGGGTTGGTTGTTAAATGGGTACCCTAGGTATCCTAGTGGATTAGCCGGCGGGTGCTGTTGAGAGATCGGGGCGAAGACATTTCACCCCACCCGGATTAATGTATTCGGTTTCTATGTTAAACTGTAGGTCTACGGCGGCATGAAAAGCTTGACCATTGTTAGAATGAACAATTCGGTGAAAACCGAGTTAGCTATTATTGTTACTACTGTAATTTGTACCACCCTATATATATATATATATATATATATATATATATATATATATATGCATTTAACTGCAATGACCACGCAGTATATAAATGAATAGAAACGACATAATATTAAGGAATGTTTCTGCACACGCGGAAGAGAAATAACGAATAAATGAAAAATGAGGCGAACCGCCCGGGAATCGAACCCAAGGCCTTCCAATTGCCGGTTGGATGCGCTACCATTACACCACGGACCTCAATCATTCACAAATCGAAATTCTCCTACATAGGGCAGAAACCAATGCCCTGAGAAGGCACCCTCGCAAATCGTGAATATGTGCATTTAACTGCAATGACCACGCAGTATATAAATGAATAGAAACGACATAATATTAAGGAACGTTTCTGCACACGCGGAAGAGAAATAACGAATAAATGAAAAATGAGGCGAACCGCCCGGGAATCGAACCCAAGGCCTTCCAATTGCCGGTTGGATGCGCTACCATTACACCACGGACCTCAATCAATCATTCACAAATCGAAATTCGAGAAGGCACCCTCGCAAATCGTGAATATGTGCATTTAACTGCAATGACCAGGCAGTATATAATGAATAGAAACGACATAATATTAAGGAACGTTTCTGCACACGCGGAAGAGAAATAACGAATAAATGAAAAATGAGGCGAACCGCCCGGGAATCGAACCCAAGGCCTTCCAATTGCCGGTTGGATGCGCTACCATTACACCACGGACCTCAATCATTCACAAATCGAAATTCTCCTACATAGGGCAGAAACCAATGCCCTGAGAAGGCACCCTCGCAAATCGTGAATATGTGCATTTAACTGCAATGACCACGCAGTATATAAATGAATAGAAACGACATAATATTAAGGAATATGTAGGAGAATTTCGATTTGTGAATGATTGAGGTCCGTGGTGTAATGGTAGCGCATCCAACCGGCAATTGGAAGGCCTTGGGTTCGATTCCCGGGCGGTTCGCCTCATTTTTCATTTATTCGTTATTTCTCTTCCGCGTGTGCAGAAACGTTCCTTAATATTATGTCGTTTCTATTCATATATATATATATATATATATATTTTTTTTTAATTGTGTGCGTGCGCGCACGCGGTCCCCCCCCCTCTCTCTCTCTCTCTCTCTCTCTCTCTCTACAATAATATAAAATCATGTCTTTAACTTCAGTAGTAATAAGAATGTCAGATTTAACATTTGGACTCAAGCGAGGTTTTGTCGAGAGAAAAGATGGAAGTAGGTCAAATGGAACTTTGTGGTCAGTTTTGCGGTTAGCGTGAGGGACACCTGCTCAGAATTTTTTTTTTCAGAGACGATTTCAAAGAAGGAAAGAAATGAAATAGACAATTTAGTTGAAGTTAGTTTAAAATTAATTCTTTCGTTGTTTATTGTTTAATATATATATATATATATATATATATATATATATATATATATATATGGAATGAATTTCACAATAAAACACGTGAAATGAATGAATGCTGCAAACCCACAAGAAAAAAGAAAAACGATTCCAAGGCCTTTCGTGTATTCAAAGCTACACGAGTTGTAGCTTTGAATACACGAAAGGCCTTGGAATCGTTTTTTTTTCCTTGTGGGTTTGCAGCATATATATATATATATATATATATAATATATATATAAATAAAGGAATGTAATGATATTTTTTCTGTTTTTGAAACACAAGAAAGGATTGTCAAAAGTATTTAGAACAAAGTGAATGTGCTTTTTCCAATTTATTTATTATTTAACATAATTGTGCGTATGTGTGTGTGTGTGTGTGTGTGTGTATCAGGTCATCCCATAAGTAATGTCGTTTTTCAGATCGGAATTTGAAGGACAAAAAAAACTCAACTGAAACTTTTTATTCTAGTATATATTTTCCATCGGAATCAATGACACTCTGCCAACGTCCTACAAGCTTTTCAATGCCATGTTTATAAAATTCAGGCGGTTTTGAGGCAAAAAACGTACAAAGACTGGTGTGCAGGTCATCTAAAGAAGTATACTGTTTCTCGTCAAGATAGTTTTGCAGACTCCTGTAGAGATGATAATCTGAAGGCGCAAGGTCTGGAGAATATGGAGGATGTGGAAGTTTTTCCCACCCAAGCTCCTCAATTTTTTGCAGAAGTGATCCGAGCGGTATGAGGACGTGCGTTGTCG
Organism: Bathynomus jamesi; assembly: GCA_023014485.1. Taxonomy (NCBI): domain Eukaryota; kingdom Metazoa; phylum Arthropoda; class Malacostraca; order Isopoda; family Cirolanidae; genus Bathynomus; species Bathynomus jamesi. The sequence continues at coordinate 18,088 of JAJOZX010008585.1, read as the reverse complement.
TGGTGGAACACGATTACTTTCCGATTAACCAAAGAACGTCTCTTTTCTTTTAGTGCAGTGTTCAATCGATCCAGTTGTTGACAGTAGACTTGATCGGTGATTGTTTGGTTGTGTGGTAAGGTTATAAAGTGTATTACACCACCTTTATCCCACCAAACACTAAGCAACACCTTCCGAGGGTGAAGATTTGGTTTTGGCTGAGGTGTCGCTGGTTCTCTGGCACAAACCCACTGTCGACGGCGCTTAACATTCTGATACAGTATCCACTTTTCATCACTAGTCACTAAATGGTGCAAAAACGGATCTTGGAGTTCACGGGAATGAAGAGCTGTGCTAATGTTTACCCGCACCCTCAGATTGTCGACCGACAATTCATGTGGCACCCATTTTCCTAACTTAGGCACTTTCCCGAGTTGTTGCAAATGTTGATGGATGGTGGACGGGGATGAATTGAGTTTCTGGGCCAATTCTTCGACAGTTGTTGAACAGTCTTCTTCAAGTGCAGCTAACAGCAGGTCATCATCAAACTCAGCAGGGCGTCCAGAGCGTGCTGCATCTGTCAAACAGCAGTCACCATTCCTAAACTTTTGAAACCATCTTTAACATTTCCTCACATGCAGAATATCGTTGGCATAAACGTCCTGAATGTTTCGCGTTGCTTCTGTAGCACTATTCCCTTTTTTGAACTCGTAAAGCATTATATCCCTGATATGCTCTTCTGATACCGCCATGTTTATGAGGGGTTCACATAAAGCAAAACACACGTCTTCACTGGTCAAAGTCTGTAAAGTATGTTGCGAAACACGATATATCTCCTCTTAGATATAACCTTCGGAAAATTTATGCGTAAACTGAGTAGGACTAGTTTAAACTTAATCTATCGTAAAAAACGACATTACTTATGGGATGACCTGATAGATTTCTCAAATCGAAAGAATTAATAAAATGAACGAAAAAAATTGTAAAGACACATCTTGTGTGTGTGTGTGTGTGTGTGTGTGTGTGTGTGTGTGTGTGTGTGTGTGTATATATATATATATATATATATATATATATATATATATATTATTCTAAGGTTTTAATGAAGGAAAACTGAATATTAATCTTAGAGAATATGTTAATGAAACCATTTCTTTTGCTAAGCCCATTGTCTAGTGAATTCTTATATTGTTAATATTGGTTTTAATAATTAATTCTCTTTAAGGAGAAAGTTCGTTTGCTTTTAAAAACATTATTTGACAACTGTAGAAGATAAAGTGTGTGTATTTAAACTTCATTTATTTATTTTGGTTTAAATGTATTTCTTTTGTTTTTTTATTTTGTGCAGAAGACATTCTATTTATTTTCACTATATTTACAATAAACAGAATGATGTAATGGTGTTTTATTTATTTCAGTTTAAATGTATTTCTTTCATTAATATTAATATTGTTTTAATAATTAATTCTCTTTAAGGAGAAAGTTCACTTGCTTTCGTAACGAATTAAAATAAATGGTAGTATCTAGCAACTCACCCTAATAATGTATACCTGAACAATTAAAATAAAAAATGGTATCTGGCAACTCAACCTCCCTCTATATAAGACCCGCTTGGCTTCGGGAGCCTCATAATGCGTCGGACTCCATTGGAATAAAGATCTCTCCTACCTTCCTTCTTAGGTTAAAACTTAGGTTAGTTTCCCTTTGGGGGAGTGAGGACATTCCATCTTCTCCCCCAAAGACCTCCTCCGTCTCTCCTCTCTTTTCCTCTCTTAGTTTAAGGCTACCCTTTTGGGGGGAGGTCATCCTCCCTTCTTCCCCTTCTTCCCCCGAAGCTCCCTCCCCTCTTCCCCCTCCCCCTTCATTGCATATCCCCTCCCCCCTTCATCGCATACCCCCTCCCCTTTGCAACATTGATCATTATCTCTGCAACATCTCTGCACTCGTCCATGCTACTGACCTTGACTTTGAAAATGTTTTACCCTAAAGACAAAGAAAGGTTCCAAGGTCAATCATCCCCATACAACATCCGTAGTAAAATTCCAGCTTTTGACCATTTGTTACGGCAAATTTGCAAATATTCCCCTAACTACAAAAAAAACTATCACTACAACCATTATTTTTACTATTTAATATATAATAAGATTCATGATAAGAATTTAGAAAACTTTTTTTTAGCGTGGTCCGGATCTGACTTCCTTAGTTGTAATCGGTGCTTTAAGCCCGCCTACGAATCTACGATATACGTGCATAAGTTATTTGAATAATTTAAGCTAAGGTTTAACGATTTTTTCACTCCACCATGTATCTCATACATCTGGTATTAACCTTGGTTAACCTTCTGCCCAAATTGTTCATTCTGACGAAGGTCAAGCTCGTCACTCCACTTTAGACCTACAGTTTAACGTGGAATCCGAATCACGCCCCACCAGCGGACCAGCGTCCTAACCACTAGGCTACCTAGGAGGCTACCCGGGTTACCCATTTAGCTACCAACCAATTTCTTTATTGTGTGGAAGGATGAACAGCTAGGTTTTGCTGCGCGCCGCCGCCTGCCGTCACAAGTCTCGATCTCGGGGCTGATGGATTTTGTAGTTAGCGACGCTAACCACTTCACCACCGAGGCACATCTATTATGCGTCATAATATAGTGACGCGCTTGATCCCTTCAATTCATATACTGTATATTCAGTGTAATATTAAAACTTGAAGTGAGAATTCCTATTATCAGTTGTTGATGAGGTGTTGTTCCTCGAAAGAAAACAGATTTCAGAGTTTATCGCAAGCCATTCGCTCTGGTTTCTGTACATATACGCCTTCTCTAATAATAATATCGTAATATCAGACCTTCGTTTATAATCTTTATAGTTCCTTTGAAATTAAACTTTTGAATTGAAGTACTGAAGTGTACCTTACATTTATTTCTCATTGGTTAAAAAACATTTTAATATCCCAAATGTGATTGGGATATTAAAATGTTTGGGATATTAAAATGTTTTTAACCAATAAAATTGGATAACAAAAATCATTGTTTGACAAATTTTTATATCCGACTCATGTTTAAATATAAATAAATACATTTTCTGGCTTAAAGCAAACAATAGGAGCTTTGCATAGGCGTATGGGATGGCACTTTACTGAGGGTACGGGCGGAAAAAATTTGCCCTAAAAATTTTCAGGGTGCCCTGATATCCGCATAAGCACTATGTGTAGTATAAAATAACACAAAGGCTAGAGTATGAGTAACATAAGTTATATTAAAGCCTTTTTGATATAAAACATTACAATTTACAAAAATGAGATAAAATTTTACTACAACATTTCTAAATGAGAAGCAAAACTACGGCATTGCAGTTGATATAGAATTCAGTAAGTCTTCAACTTACGTTTTAATTATTAACTACAAGTATAGTAGCAACTAATTAATTCACCTCAAGAAGTAAAAAAAACAAAAGCAAAGGAATGTCGGGAAAAATCTGCCCTGAAAATCTCATTCCCTAGTCCTGGGGGGGGGGGGCTCCGCCCCCCAGACCCCCGCCTCATACGCCTATGGAGCTTTGGTTGCTAAGACAATAAAAATTTCCTGTCCCTCTTTCACTAGAAACAAGGAAGTGATTTCTAGCGAAATGAATATACAGGGTGTTTCACAACCGGTCTGCCATATTTTGGGGGGTGATTTAGGGGAGTGATATAGAGTAAAAAAGTTAATACAACATAGGTGTTATTTCCAACCGTTGCGGAGCTACGGACGGTTTAAGGTGCATGGAAAAAAATAAACGAGAATATTAATCTGATGTATTTATTGCTACATTTTTATGAGATACCCCTGATAAATGTTCAAAATGTCCGCCTCGGTTTTCAATGCACAGCCTTGCTCGTGCTCGTTCCAAACAAGAGTCCACTGCCCATTGAATCATTTCGGGGTGTTCTCATATGTCAGCAGCGGCATCCATAATCCAACGCGAGAGTCCCTCTCTCGTTTGTACTTTGGTCTTGTAGACTCTCTTTCCTAAGGCCCCATAAAAAGAAATCTAATGGGGTTAGGTCCGGAGATCTCGGGGGCCACGATATTGGACCAGCACGACCAATAAATACATCAGATTAATAATCTTCGTTTATTTTTTTCCGTGCACCTTAAAACGTCCGTAGCTCCGCAACGGTTGGAAATAGCGCCTATGTTGTATTAACTTTTTTACTCTATATCACCCCCTAAATCACCCCCCAAAGTATGGCAGACCGGTTGTGAAACACCCTGTATAATTTACAAAGGCAAGAATACAATCTCTGTTTACCAGATAAACTCTGAACTACATACAGTACATCGAGATAGGAACTTCAGTATGTAACGAATTTCACCCGAAATATTGTTTATTGATCTGTAAATAAGACTTAATAACTGTAAATAAATGCAAATAAAATAGTAACCCCCCCCCCTCCCCCGATTTACGCGCTCCCCATTTATGCGTTTTCGGATTAATGCGGTGCAAAAAATATTCACATTCTTTTTCTAAATAAACGTAACGATTGCTTTGGTTTATTTCTAAAAAAAAATGGGAAGCGTGTAAATCGGGGGGGGGTTTACTGTAGTAAAATATAAAACATAACACTCGCCATTCATGGGTCCGAGGCACACCGTATAAGCAGTTAACTGCTGACTACTGCTGACTGCAAAAAACAGTCAGTGACTTTAGTCTGACTCGCTGGGTACCTAAAGACAGGCTTTGATAAATATCAGTCTCATGCTCTCGGTTCGCGTTTAACCGCGCCTGTCTTGAATTTTGCTCGTTTAACTTTAAAACTACCGCGTTATTCGCGCCTTGATCTACGCAATAAAAAATATTCTATAATTTTATACCGTGTTATTCGCGTACCGCATGATCAAACGCCGCGTTATTCGCGCCTTGATCTACGCAGTAAAAAATATTCTATAATTTTATATCGTGTTATTCGCGTACCGCATGATCAAACGCCGCGTTATCACCTTATTCTACTGCATATAGTAAACTGTAAAGTGGGTGGGTGTTCCGAACCGTTTTGGGTCGCCGTACCACCATGCTTTCCTAAGTACGACAGTCGGAAAGGGTTACAACTAATATCACAATGTAATAAATGGCACGAAAGAAATGAAAGAAATGTTGTAATAAACATTGTTAATATATCATTTTTATAAGTATTTCTAATTAAACTTTCCAAAACGACTACATATAAAAAAAACCGCTATATTAGAAACATAAATTTAAGATGGCTGTTGAATGTAATTTCTCAGAGATTGTAACGGTTTTTAGATTATTTTGTGGGTGTTTCTGTTGGGAATGAGGGACAAGAGCTGCCCTTGGGGAAGAAGTTGGAGAAAACCCTCTACAAGGGTGTCATAAAATACTACATACGGGGAGTTGAATTCTAGATTTTGTTCAGTCAGGATCATAGATTTTTGGGGCTCTCGAAAGCTTTTCAGTTTAATGTTAATCACAGATTACCAGAATCTCTCTCTCGGTGCTATTTTATGTAATAACGTTTGCCCTTACTTAAAAGGCTTTATATCCTTAGCTTAGTCCTTTTAAGAAACAAACTCCAGCCGATAAGTTATTTCGTCAATCCTCTGGACAGATACTCATTTATAATGTTATAATGTTTCAGACCAACAAAGACCCTAGGATCCACTCATGGCTGGTCTACCTAACTGTGTTCGTAATTGTGTATTGTGTATGTCCTCCGTGGTGGCGGAGGGGACCTACAATTTTACGTGGGTTCCGAACCACAAGAACATAAGAAATTTATGTAACAACTGCCTGTACATTCGCAACGACCAATTTTTGCAAAACTAAATAATTGTCAATTAAAAACTAATTAATTATAGATTTAAAACTAAAGATAGAATCTCTGGATCCAGAGGATCAAGTCGTAATAGACTACTATCCACAAATATGTTACACTCTATATCTATTTATAACCGACATGCAAATATATCAGATCCAAAGAATCCAGTCAATTTCATTACGGTATCCATCAATACTAGTACCTTGCCAACGAAAAATAAGTCACGGTCCATATCGATTGCGAACCAAGTCAAAATTTACAACCATATACATTACAATATATATACTTAGGAGGAAAGGTGTAGGTGTGGCTGTAAAGACTGTACGGTAATGTAGAAATGTGTGTGCACCCATTTTGGGTCTCCCATTTAAAGGTGTTTGTGGGGCAAGTGAAGATCATGAGTTTTTCAATACCTCACAGTACTATGGGGGGCACCGCTCGGCAGAGGAATCTCTTTAAATGGGGTGTGTAAGGACAGAGAGTATCCCCTAACCCAAGATGCTGCCTCCCTATATCCCACAACACTTGTGTTGAGCTGTGGGATCTATCACCACAAAGCCTTTATTTTACTACCTTAAACTATACCCAATCTATCAACATATTTGTCTAATCGATTTTTAAACATGTTTATAGACGTGCTACTAATTACTTCTACCGGCAAACTATTCCAGCTATTTACTATTCTATGCGTAAAAAAGTTTTTCGCAACTGCTGTCTCGAACCTTCTACTTGTCAACTTACACCCGTTATTTCTAGTCCTATTATATTGAGATATTTCGAAAAAGCTATCTCTCTCTACGTTACCGAACCCATTCATAATTTTGAAAACCTGGATTAGATCACCCCTTAGCCTCCTAGTCTCGAGTGTTGTCAATTTTCACTCCTTAAGCCTATCCTTGTACGACTTTGACCTAAGCGACGGAATCATCTTAGTTGCTCGTCTTTGAACTCTTTCGATTTTGTCTATATCTTTGCGCATATGCGGATTCCAAAATTGGACCGCGTACTCCAAATGGGGTCTAACTAATGATTTATAAAGTGGAACTATAATATCGCGCGATTTGTACTCAAAATTTCGAGCTATAAAACCTAACACTTTGTTCGCCTTATTGACCGCTGCTGTACTTTGTTTCGCTACTTTTAAATCACCAGTGACTATAACTCCTAAATCTTTTTCCTGCTCACGCTTGTTAAATCTTTCCCTGACATACTATACGCAAAATTACCGTTACGCGAACCTATACGCAAAATTTTGCACTTATCAACGTTAAATCTCATTTGCCATGTGACTGACCAATCAACGATTTTATTCAGATCTTCCTGGATTTTACCTCTATCTTCGTCATTAATCGCCCTACCACACAGCTTCGTGTCATCCGCAAACTTTGAAACTGTACTGACTAGGCCGACATCTAAATCGTTAATATATATCAGAAAAAGCAAGGGGCCCAATACAGAACCCTGAGGAACGCCACTCGGCTACATTAGCCCAAGACGACTCCGTTTCATCAACGACCACCCTCTGTTTCCTACCTCGCAACCACTCTTCTATCCAATTTATTACTACACCCCTGATTCCATGAGCCTTAGGTTTCTCAATGAGTCTTTTGTGCGGTACGGTGTCAAACGCTTTTTGAAAATCTAAATACACTACATCAACCGCCTGATGTCTATCGTAAACGTCAACCACGCTTTGGAAAAATTCTAAAAGATTAGTTAAGCAAGATTTGTTTCGCCTAAATCCGTGCTGCGTATTTCTAACTAGCTTATGGAATTCTAAGTGTTCGACTATACGATCCCTAATTATTGATTCCAGTAGCTTACCTACAACAGACGTTAAACTTATTGGCCTATAATTTCCCGCCGCACCTTTATCGCCTTTCTTGAAGATAGGTGTTACGTTTGCTAACTTGAAATTATCTGGTACGCACCCCTCAGAAATAGACGCATTAAAAATCTTTGTTAGCGGCACAACAATGCTATCTTTTAATTCTTTTAGTTGTATGGGATATATGGAATCCGGACCCGGTGATTTACGAGTTTTCATTTTATCAATATAGCGCATTACCTCCTCTTCACTGACCACTATATTATTCAAAATATTACCATTATCAAAAGGTATTATGTCTATGACCGTAGGGATATTCGTTACATCTTCTATAGTAAAAACTGACGTAAAAATTTACCCGTTGCACTCTCAGTATATCGGCCAAATAGGCCCGTTATTAAATTAAACACTACAGAAGTAATTAGCAATTAGCAAACTATATTTTAAAACCCTCTTTGCATACCACCTAAATAGTTTCGCGTACTGCAAGTTGGAAATCGCTGTTGTAAAGAACAATGGCATAGCAAGATATATAGGGCAAATGAATGAGCTTAGATCCACTTTACCAACAAAGTATCAAGATCCAAGTAATAATCACATTTTAACCAATTATTCTATTGAATTACTTGAACATTCTTAAATCTCGTATTCAAGAAAGATGAATAATGGATCCGTCTTCTAAACAGTGTTTAATAATAATAATAATACAAAGTTAATAAATGAGACGCATTATCTTATACATTTTAACCCTCGAAATATATAAAACCGTAAGTAATAATAAGATATAGAAACCTATATACTAACTTTATTCAAATATTTTTAATGCACACATACTACATCTACCTTCAAGACTCGAGAGTACGTACGTAGGATTACAGGCTGATTCTATCGCATCTGGTAGGCTGTGCACAATAAAAATTTTCTTTACTTTTGTTTCGGCCTGTGTGTCTTCATGACTTGATATATTCGTTTTATATTCAGGTTCATACATAATTTGTAGGGTGAGTATGTAATTTTACTATTTGAAAAGGATGACTTCGCCATTGAAAACGTTATTCTTTTGTTTTTTGAGGTTTCATCTTTCTCTTACAGAATTCTTTATCTTTTGTAGTTTTTACTGCATTTTGCTGCATTTTATTGTCAGTCATTGTTGCTAATACTTTTTATTACCATTTTCACGGTTTTACCACTGTCTTCTTTTATATATGCTACAGTAAGATTGTGAAACTAGTGATTGCATGAAATCCCTGATTTTCTAGTGATTGCATGAAATCACTGATTCTCTAGTAATTTCACGTAATTACTGTTTCACTCTGGGACTTCAGTTTAGGTTAGGTTAAGTTAGAAGCTTTCCGAAGTCCGTGAGTGAAATCACTATTTTCACAATTTTACTGAAAATTTAGGAATTTCATGAAATCACTAGTTTCACAATCTTACTGTAACATATATACAGTGTGTAACAAAAGTCCATTACCATGGGATATAATTTTTTATTTGCTATGAAAACAATAAATATTCAAAATGCATGCCATTCAGGTGTTGACACGTAAATTCGATCACGTAAGTTATAGAGAATGAATGTTACGTAGGGCATCTTTATTGATGGTGTTACAGTCTCATTGTATGTTGTCTTTTAACTGTTGAACAGTTCGTTGTCTTGCCTGGTAAACAACCGACTTTAAATGTCACTTGAGGAAGAAGTCTAGCGGGGATAAATCTGGACTCCTTGAAGACCACTAATTTTACATTCTCTTGTAAGGTGTAATCACCCATACTGTTCATCAGTGTTATACACTTGAAACAAAACGAGAAAGCATTATTGTCCTATGGTGGTAACGAATTTTTGTTGCCCTCGTTGGGCTTCCATCATGAAAAAGAAAAAAAATGTAGTATTTGTCAATTACCATTAATTATTCGGACTATACAGGGTGTCTCAAAAGTCACTATCTATTTCGGTGACATTAGATGTTTTTTTAAAAATGCTATGCTGGCATAAAGATATGTACTTCTGGTGCAAATTTGTGTATTTAAAAAAAGTTAATTGGTTTATTATCTTGACATGCTTGAACAATTCCTCGAACCTCAACTTCTTACAGATGGCATTCTTGACACAGTAGTTTTTCAGCAGGATGGAGCACCGTGCCATTATGCAATAATTGTACGTGATTATCTTGACAGACGCTTCCCCGGTCGCTGGATTGGTCGTGGAGGAACACAACCATGGGCAGCACGTTCACCCGATTTAACACCATTAGATTTTTTCGCCTGGGGTTTCATTAAGTCTAAGGTGTACACTGGTAGAAGAATTAGTGATGTAGCCGAACTTCGAAATCGTATTACCGATGCAGTTCAGAAAATAACACCTCAAATGCTGGAAAGTGTGTTCCGGGAAACAACTTATCGCTTTGAGCTCTGTAGAGACACTGATGGTCGCCATGTGGAGACAGATAAATAAATAGCACTAATTCTTTGTGGCACTTACTTTGAAATAAATATATTTTTCATGTCTTAAACCAGTTTTTCGTAATTCCCATTATTTTTCAAAATAGATAGTGACTTTTGAGACACCCTGTACTATAGTGGATTTATTTTTTTCCAGAAGAGTTCCTTGTTCCATGCACGGTCTGTGTGTAACATCAAAATTTCTCAGGGGACCATGCTGAGTTGTAAAACAATATATATATATATATATATATATATATATATGACGCCTGGCTCAGAACAATCCCAGTTGAGCCGGGCATACCTGGCTATGTGAGGTGAAGAGTACAAGAAACCAACTCTCTACTTCACCAGGTCAACTAGAGGAGGGGGCGACAAGCTTGACCATCGTGAAATGAGGAATCATCGCACGGAACATTTGAAAGGTTGAAAGATATACAGGGTGGCGCAAAAGTCACGCATCATAGGAATTTTCAGTGTTGATTATAGGCTAATATTGTTTTTTTCTTTTAGGTAGAGGATGGCTGCGAAATTAACAATAGACGAGAGGGTGAGCTTGGTTTTAATGTATGGAATACCAGGTACAACTAAGCGATGAATCGGTACAGAATTTAAATTCTGTATCGATTCATCGCTTTGTTGTACCCGCTATTCCATACATTAAAAACCAAGCTCACCCTCTCGTCTATTGTTAATTTCGCAGCCATCCCCTACCTAAAAGAAAAAATAATATATTATAGTCATCACTGAAAATTCCTATGATGCGCGACTTTTTACGCCACCTGGTATATATATATATATACTAACTTAAATTTTTTATTTAATTTTATTTTAATTCGTCTCTTTTCTTGAAAGGTCAATAAATTGTGTGTAGCTTACGTACAAAATTCTTGCAATTTCTTCTAATTTCCTTTATGTTATAACGTAGCAATTACACGCTACCTTTATTTCATTGAGTTAAGAATAAAATATTTTCTCCTTTTTAAAAGCATTTTTTCGAAAAATGTAAATTAAAAAAAAAAAAAATCACCTCAGAATTATTTTTAGAAAAACCTTTTAAAATTTCACCTTTGATTCTCCGAGTGAACGTCCGAGCTACCGTATCTCATGCGTCGTCAGGAACGCAATAAACGTAGGCGATTGTCCTCGGAAACGACTTAAAATCGCCCTTACGAATACGCGGTTTAAGATCTCAAATTGAAGCGCGAGTATTCCCCCCTTCTCTTCGCCAGAATGGTCTCGAAATCGTGCGAGATGCGAAGAAATATCTCTGTATCGAAGAAGCATCATAAAGTAGGACCTATGTTAGCTATATTTAATTAATAAAATACCATTCTAGTCCTCGAGAAATACTTGCTATTCAAATCCTACCTCGCGATTCTCATACCCGGAGTTTCTCCTACTTAGAGACCTTTTAATACCCTATATTTTGTACTTTAATTAATTGTCATTAAAGCCAATTTTTAAGACATGATACCAGTTTATTACAACCTTATTACGATGCTTCGAGATATAATATTATGTAAACACTATCTTGTATATTAGAATTTAAATGAACGTACTTTATTTACAAGTATATTACGAGAAACGTCGCTTTATAATTTCTGTAAAGTACAGTCATTATAATTTCTGTAAAGTACAGTCATTATAATTTCTGTAAAGTACAGTCATTATAATTTCTGTAAAGTACAGGGTCATTTTTTTATTCGAGAACCCTATTCAGTATATGATAATTATTTAGGGTTCTCTAATAAAAAAATGACCCTGTACCATCATTTGCGTAATATTAAAATATATAGGACTGGACGTGTATATACAGGTATACAATACACGCAGATTTCATTCATTCATTCCCTCTCTAGAAGAAGGAACGTGGTACAGGGTGAGCCAAATAAAAGCAGTTCCATGAAAATATTTCATAGTTCTTTATTATGTGCAAAATTTTCTTGGGGCCGCTTTTAGGTGGCTCATGTAAGTCCTCAGAACGAAGCCATATATACAAATCTTTGTGTATTTTACACACACACACACACACACACACACACATATATATATATATATATATATATGGGAAGAATTTCACAATTTTTCCTTGTGGATTGTGTATATTTATTTATTTATTTTATGTAGAAAGGAGGGGCCAAGGGCGAATATATAGGAAGAACAACATAAAGACAAGTAGTAATAGTTCAACGAAGAAAAATTCCAACTTATGAGATATGGTAACAACAAGGTGATACAGAATAAAGGGTACAAAACTGAAAAACAAACGGGTAACATGAAACCCATAAATCAGGGATCATGAAGTAATAATGTTGGAGAAACCTGTTGAAATAAAATTACAAAGGTAGAAAAGTATCGGGAATTATCTGGTTCTAAAGCAGAAAAGCAAATATGAAAGTATGAAATAGTTTAGTCTTACCAATAATAAACTATCGTTCAGAGCTCACAATCCCAAGCACAAAATGGGACTGCAAACATACAAACCATACAAAGGACTTTTAGGTTCTACAATCCCAGAAACTCTCCTCTGAAAAAGACACGCGAGCGTTACACAATAATATACGTATGAAAAATACAAGAGGATTATGTCCTTAAATTTAGAAATGAAATAGAAACACATTGGAATGAGAGAAGAAGCAGATTCAGAAAAAGCAGATTCTGTAATTCTTTCTTTAATTACTATTCCTTGTGATGATTACACTAGGCAACAAATTTCAACTTTTTTTTTGTTACAGACACGTGAACTACTGATTCCTACTAAAGCGCTGATGCTGATTTCAGATCTGATATCAAAATTTCTCTATCACGTCCAGATTTTGTGTAACCGAAAACCCCTATTTTTCATTTTTTTTCTCACCCGCTTCTATTACGAAAGCCGTCTAAGCTACTTTCCGTGCCACGTTTTATGTTAAGCATACTTAAATAATTAGTGAACAGGGATGTCTTTCCTCCTTTATTCTGGCTTAAGACACAGCGGAATTCCGCTGGCGGAGTTACCACCCCTGCGCCCACCATCCAC